>SJYF01000021.1:650953-681041 GCA_006410515.1 Procapra przewalskii | reverse complement strand
TTAATTTATTGCATTTAACTGTTTATTTGGATCAAATATTAATAGTAATTTTTTGAAAGCTGAAATTTAATTTAATTTTATTCAAATAGTAACAGTTGTGTATCTTTTCTATTGTTGAGGGAAAAACTACTTCAAATTAACTGGTTTAAAGTAATGTCCATTTATCTTGTCACAGTTGTCAAGGTCAGAAATATTGTTAGACTCAACAAGGTTGTCTGTTTATGGGTTTTCGAGGCTGGCATTAAGTTGTCAGCCTGGCTGAACTTGTACTGGAAGCGTTTTTGGAGTAGTCTGCTTCTAAACTCCTTCAGGTTGTAGTTAGAACTTAGTTTCTTGTGGCATTAAGACTAAATTTTCTATTTTCTTCATGGCTACTGGTCAAGGAACATGTTCAAGAGCTGGAGGTTGTTCTCAGATCCATGTCCCATGGCAATACAATTTGATAATAAAATATCTAGGTGATTTTGTTGAAAATAGAATTTCATAGACAACAGAAATTCCCAAAAGATATGTAAGTTGGGTTTTTTAAGAAATGTATTAATTCAAATCAATTTAAATGGAAAAAGTATTATTAGATGTCTGTTACTTTATTTAACTCAAATGATTATTGAGTACATGGAACAAATTATAAAAAAAGAGAATGGTGCATGATCTATTTCATTTTCTAAATTTCCATGAATAAAGTGAAATGTGTGTCAATAGCAGTGATGGATATTAAAATCAATGTTGTTTCTGAAAAATATAACTTCTTATCTGCAGTATAGAATCTTACTCTATGAAGTAAGTCTACTGTGTTGCAGCTGAAAATATGATAAACATCTTTGTTTTGGAGTGAGACAATGGTATATTCCCAGAGGGTTGAACAATATACCTTGTGAGAATCAGTGGAAATTTTAACCTTTTGCAGAGTCACTGCAAAATTTTGTAAAATTGTCAATTTTTGCAAAATGCACATTTCAATATGAAATGTTAAGTATTCACATGGATAGCCCCCATCTCACAATAAGTTAAACTGAGAAAATGTAAAAATATTTTATTAAGCTCAGTTCAGTCAGTCACTCAAATGTGTCTCTTTGCCACCCCATGGAATGCAGCACACCAGACTTCCCTGTCTATAACCAACACCTGGAGCTTGTTCAAACTCATGTCAGTCAAGTTGGTGATGCCCTCCAACCATCTCATCCTCTGTCATCCCCTTCTCCTCCTGCCTTCAATTTTTCCCAGCATCAGGGTATTTTCCAAGGAACCAGTTTTTCACATCTGGTGGCCAAAGTATTGGAGATTAAGCTTCAGCATCAGTCCTTCTACTGAATATTCAGAACTGATTTACTTTAGAATGGACTGGTTGGGTCTCCTAAAGAGTCTTTTCCAACATCACATTTCAAAAGCATCAATTCTTTAGCATTCAACTATCTTTGTGGTCCAACTCTCACTCACATCCAAACATGACTACTGGAGAAATAGCTTTGATTAGATGGACTTTTGGTGGCAAATTAATGTGTCTCCTTTTTAATATGCTGTCCAGGTTGTTCATACTTTTTCTTCCAAGGAGCAAGAATTTTTTTTTTTTTAATTTCACGATTGCAGTCAACATTGGCAGTGATTTTAGAGCCCAAGAAACAATCGTTTCCTGAATGTTGAGCTTTATGCCAACTTTTTAACTCTCCATTTTCACTTTCATCAAGAGGCTTTTGAGTTCCTCTTCACTTTCTGACATAAGGGTGGTGTCATCTGCATATCTGAGGTTATGTGTATTTCTCCTGGCACTCTTGATTCCAGCTTGTGCTTCTTCCAGCCCAGAGTTTCTCATGATGTACTCTGCATATAATTTAAACAAGCAGGGTGACAATAAAAAGCTTTGATGTACTCCTTTTCCTGTTTGGAACCAGTCTGTTTTTCCATGTCCAATTCTAACTGTTGCTTCCTGACCCGCATTCAGATTTCTCAAGAGGCAGGACAGGTGGTCTGGTATTCCCATCTCTTTCAGAATTTTCCAGTATTGTGATGCACACAGTCAAAGGCTTTGGCATAGTCAATAAAGCAGAAATAGATGTTTTTATGGAACTGTCTTGCTTTGTCCATGATCCAGTGGTTGTTCTCAACTTGATTTCCGGTTCCTCTGCCTTTTCTAAAACCAGTTTGAACATCTGGAAATTCAGTATTCACGTACTGTTTAAGACTGGCTTGGAGAATTTTGAGCATTACTTTACTAGCATATGAGATGAGTGCAATTGTGCAGTAGTTTGAGCATTCTTTGGCATTTCCTTTCTTTGGAATTGTAATGAAAACTGACCTTTTCCAGTCCTGTGGCCACTGCTGAGTTTTCCAAATTTGCTGGCTAATTTAGTCAGCCCTTTCCCAGCATCATCTTTCAGGATTTGAAATAGCTCAACTGGAATTCCATCAATCCACTAGCTTTGTTCATAGTGATGCTTTCTAAGGCCACTTGATTTCACATTCAAGGATGTTTGGCTCTAGGTGAGTGATCACACCATCGTGATTATCTTGGTCATGAAGATCTGTTTTGTACAGTTCTTCTGTGTACTCTTGCCACCTCTTCTTAATATCTTCTGCTTCTGTTAGGTCCATACCATTTCTGTCCTTATCAAGCTCATTTTTGCATATAATGTTCTCTTGCTATTGCTAATTTTCTTGAAGTGATCTCTAGTCTTTCCCATTCTGTTGTTTTTCTCTATTTCTTTTCATTGATCACTGAGGTAGTTTTTCTTATCTCTTCTTGCTATTCTTTGGAACTCTGCATTCAGGTGCTTATATCTTTCCTTTTCTCCTTTGGTTTTAGATTCTCTATTTTTAACAGCTATTTTTAAGGCTTCCTCAGACAGCCATTTTTCTTTTTTGCATTTCTTTTCTATAGGGATGGTCTTGATCCCTGTCTCCTCTACAATGTCACGAGCCTCTGTCCATAATTCATCAGGCACTGTATCTATCAGATCTAGTCCCTTAAATCTATTTCTCACTTCCACTGTATAATCATAAGGGATTTGATTTAGGTATTACCTGAATGGTCTAGTGGTTTTCCTTACTTTCTTCAATTTAAGTCTGAATTTGGCAATAAGGAGTTCATGATCTGAGCCAGTGTCAGCTCCTGGTCTTGTTTTTGTTGACCATATAGAGCTTGTCCATCTTTGATTGCAAAGAATATAATCAATCTGATTTTGGAAATAATTCCTAGGGTACTGTAAAAGCTTCTTCAATGACAGTTCTTTGCTTATTTATAGAAACTGCTTAAGATTGTATATAAAACAAAATTGCAAATAACTACTTTCTCTTTATAATATTTTATCTCCCCCTCAAAAAACTTTATAAAAATCTTTACTTTCCTATAGGAAAAAAAAAAGTTTACTCTAATTAAAGCATCCTGAAATTTTATATTCTTAGTGATTTATGCTTCCCTAGTAGTTCATATGGTAAAGAATCCACCTGTGATGCGGGAAACCTGGGTTGATTCCATGGGTCAGGAATATTGCCTCGAGGAGGACATAGCTAACTACTTCATTATTCTTGTCTGGAGAATCCCATGGACAGAGGAGCCTTGTGGGTTACAGTCCATGGGGGTCTCAAAAAGTTGGACATGACTGAGCGACTAAATATAGCACATGCATGTATTTTTGGGGAGGGTATTATTTGTAGAAATATACAAATGAAAATGAAAACTGTGAAGATAGCTCTACACATACACACTCATATTAGGAAGCACAAACTTTAAAACATCTTATTGAATACATTTATAGAGTAAGCAACATAGTGTAAACACATATTAATTTTTCCTAAGTAATAGTCATGTTCCAATTTTGGTTTTTTATCTTAGAGCTTGTAAATAAGACAATGTAGGAAAATAGCAGTGATGGTGACTGCATTCTAAAAAGAACTGTTCAGAAAAGATGTAAATGTCCAGTAGAGGCAGACATAAAATAATTTTATTCTATCAGACATTAAATGAAATAAGTTTTGAAGGTACACATATCAAATGCAAACAATGAACTTATTTCATACTATTAACTATTTGATATTTGAATCAGTAAATTAATGCATGTAAAGTGCCTTCTATTTATAATACTGTGCTAGAGTCTACTGGATACCATCACATTCTGGACCATCATATAATCTGAAAGCACACTGGCAAACTTAATGTTGGTAAATGTCAAGGCATCCATCCTATTGCAAAAACATTGCTGTGACATATGAAGATATAGTGAGGAATTTTTTTCTAATTTATTTAGCACAGTTATTCCATGACATATTGTAGCATGATGACAACTTGAGAGAAGAAAGACGTAGGTTTTTAAATTAATAAATTAGCCATCAGTTTTGTGGGAATGGAAAAGAAAGTAACTTAGCATAGGTTATATGAGTTGAAATTGATATAAGGGGGAAATTCAATAGATATTTGTTGCTGCTATTTTCTTATCCCTGACTCAGTGCCCCTGGCAAGTAGCCATGTCTTTTGATAGATACAATGTTCCTTGGTATCCTTAAAAGCTCACTTTCATGTCTTTATTGCTCAAAATTAGTCATAGTAGGTTTAATCTCACTAAGTGGTTGGTTAAGGCAAAGACATACATGGCATCTCTGGTCATTGAAAGATGAGAGAAAGGCTACTGGATGCTTCCTAAAGTTTTATCTCACTCTTAAAAGGGTTCATAGCACAGTGGTGATCCTGTTTTTGCTATTCTTATAAGGAAGGGGCCTTGGGAACATCATGAAATACAGGGGGGAAATACCAGGAGTGTTGAACAGCTTAATCAGTGATCTCCAAATTGTAGCGCCTTTGGTATTCAGATCATACAGAAAATATATCTTCCTCTTATCTTATCCAATTTGTCCACTTTTCTAAAATGAAAGACATACATCATAATTAAAATCTTATACGGATGACCCCATGATGCTCTTCAATGAGCAAATACAACATTGTGTCAGATTCAAGAAAACAGTGAGTGGATGACAGACTTCACTATATCCACAGTAGAATAAACCATCTTCTATTGATTAAACCCTATACAACATTTCACCTACTATCATGCATAAGAGATTTCATATAAAAATTAGAAATTCTCCTTTTAAGAAATGAGATCCAGTTTCCTCAACTGCTTTCCTTCATGGGAACCAGGAAGACAGTAGTTAACGTTAGTTCTCCAACTTCCTTTCTCTGCTTTTGAAACCCCAACAAGAGGTCTTTGCAAACATGCTAAGGAGATTTTGGGTTCTTCTCTAAATTCTTTTCTAAGTTGATTGTTTATTGTAAATGAAGCTGGCTTTTTAATTTATGGGATGTAGGATAACTGGGTTAACAATGGAAATTATCAAGTGATTGGTGCAGGCAGCTCACACAGGTCTTTTAGTTTCATGATAATTACACATGAGAAACCGAAAGAATCCAAACCTAAGTAATTTCCTTGTGTGAATCTGTACTATATAACTGTCATCTGTCACTTTGAAATAGAACTAAATCTCAGAGTGCTAAAAGAAACTTTTGGAAATTTCGACTACAAGATGTATTTGCACCTGTTTCTTAGTTGTTTGCCTTCTTCACTAATCATTGTTAGCATGTTTGTTGGGGAAAACCTGAATCATGGGTCCGTTTTGACAATTTGAGCATTTCTTGTAATATATCAACAATTGGTTAAAAATTATAAGAGGCTAAGTGAAACTTTCTACTGCAGTGGAACTCATGTGCTTGGCATTTGCACATTTTTTCTAAACATCTCTTCTTGTTCTGCTTACTTAAAATATTACCTTAAACTTAGAGAATGTTATGTGAAAAACATTGTAATTAGTGATAGTCATGAAAACTGTGATGAAGTTGACAAACATTTGGTAATATTAACATAATATTCATAATAGTATGGGTTATCTCACTTTAGTGTTTTTAGGAAAATCTTAAACTATTCAGTGAACACTATCAATCCAGCAAAGTGTGAATAACAACCATACTTCTGCAATGGGTAGTGATAATACTTGATATGTTCCAACAACAACCAACAATAACAAAAACAATATGATAGTAAAGTTATTTCAGCAATATTGTACAAATACATGAAATTTAAGTTAATTAATTTCATAGTGTATCATTACCTTAGGATTCACATATTGACTCACACATAATCAATGCAAAAATTGATTAACAATAAGAAAATGAAAAGTAAAATGTTTACAGTAAATTCATAATAGTCTCAAAAAAATGCAAGCATGTAGAAACAAATCAAACAAAAGTTTGTAAGTACAGGTTATATAAACAATTAAAAGCACATATTATAAGAATTAAATATGTTCCTAAATGGTCATATTTGTCTAGATGATAATTTTGTTTTTTGAATAAAACAATAATTTAAACTTTAATCATCTTGTTGGAAATTGCACTCACAGAACTTAAGCAGAAACACTTGAAAAATTTAGATAACATTTTATTCATAATGGCATTATGATTATTATCATTGTACTAATTAACCAAAGTTGCCATAACAGGATACCATAGTCAGCGTGGATTAAACAATAGATTTTTGTTTTTTCTCTAACCTGTCTGGAGACTGGAAATCCAAGACCAAGAACCACGAAGAATAGGGCTTTGATAAAGGCTCTCTGGCCTGCAGATAGATGACTTCTCACTGTGTTGTTACATGACCTTTCCTCAGTGTGTGTACTCAGTTTGTGTACTCTCCTGGTATCTCCTCCTCTTCTGATAAAGACATTAGGCCTATTGGATTAGAGTTTCACTCCATATGGCCCCACTTAACCTTAATTATATCCTTAAAGATTCTATTTCCAAATACAGTCATATTGGGGCTTAAGGCTTCACAATATAAATTTTCCTGGAGAAGGAAATAGAAGCCCACTCCAGCATTCTTGCCTGGAAAATTCCATGGACAGAGGAGCCTGGCAGGCTACAGTCCATGGGGTCTCAAAAAATCAGACATAAATGAAGTGACTTAAGAGGCACACACATATAAATTTGGGGTAGAGATAATTTAGTGAATAACAATCATCATCATCTTTAAAAAAAATTACAATGGGCTGGTGACTCTTTCCTTTTTTTTTTTTTTTTACTTTATTGTATGTTACAATACTGTATTGGTTTTGCCATACATTGACATGAATCAGCCACGTGTACACGAGCTCCCAATCCTAAAACCCCCTCCCACCTCCCACCCCATATCATCTCTCTGGTTCATCCCTGTGCTCCTGCCCTAAGCGTCCTGTATCCTGTATCGAACATAGACTGGCACTTTGTTTTTTACATGATAGTATACATGTTTCAATGCCATTCTCCCAAATCATCCCACCCTCTCCCTCTCCCTCAGAGGCCAAAAGTCCATTCTATACTTCTGTGTCTCTTTTGTTTTCTCACATACTGGGTCATCACTACTATCTTTCTGAATTCCATATATATGTGTCAGTATACTGTATTGGTGTTTTTCTTTCTGGCTTACTTCACTCTGTATAATCTTTATTCTTATTATAAACATAGCACATAGTTATTAAAAAATATTAAGAAAAATATGTAGAAAAAAATCTTGTTATATCACTCTTTGAACAAGACCTGTTTGATATTTACTCAGATAGATCTTTTTTTTTTAACTAATGATTCTGAAATGTTATTTATGCCATGATCACACTAAATGCAGCCTCTGAAAATCTTGTTTTAATTAAAATTATCTTTCTTGAACTTAAAATATAGTTATATAAATATAGATCATTCAGCCATATATATACATATATATACATATACATATATACATATATATACATTATACAGATACAGCTGAAAGGTATGTGCATGCCCAGCTGTATCCAACTCTGTGTGACTCCATGGACTGTAACCCGCTAGTCTTCTCTGTTCATGAAATTTTCCAGGCAAGAATATGTCAGTGGTTTGGTTGCCCTTTCTTCTTCCAAGGGATCTTCCTGACTCAGGGATTGAACTTGTGTCTCCTACATTTCCTGCATTGGCAGGCAGATTCTTTACCACTGAGCCACCAGGGAAGCCCATGTAAATATAGTCCATACAGAGAAGTAGCCCATGTGGATAAATATAGATATAGCACTTGTCAATATAGATATAGCCCATAGATGTAGCTCATGTAGATAAATACAGTAATAGAGACTGATGTAGGTATATAAATCATTTTAAAGTCTCCATAATTATTCAATACAGAAAATTAAAAAAATATTGTTTAACAACTCTTAATTATAGCAATGGGTATTGTCACAGGTTGGGGTACCCTGAACATTCTGAGGCACAGATTAATATGCAGGAGGTTTATTAGGGAATCAGTTCAGTTCAATCACTCAGCCGTGTCCGACTCTTTGAGACCCCATGAATTGCAGCACTCCACGCCTCCCTGTCAATCATGAACACCCGGAGTTCACTCAAACTCATGTCCATCGAGTCAGTGATGCCATCCAGCCATTTCATCCTCTCGTCCCCTTCTCCTCCTGCCCGCAATTCCTCCCAGCATCAGAGTTCTTCCAATGAGTCAACTCTTCGCATGAGGTGGCCAAAGTATTGGAGTTTCAGCTTTAGCATCAGTTCTTCCAAAGAAGACCCAGGACTGATCTCCTTCAGGATGGACTGGTTGAATCTCCTTGCAGTCCAAGGGACTCTCAAGAGTCTTCTCCAACACAACAGTTCAAAAGCATCAATTCTTCGGTACTCAGCCTTCTTCACAGTGCAACTCTCACATCCATACATGACCACTGGAAAAACCATAATGCTGACTAGACGGACCTTTGTTGGCAAAGTAATGTCTCTGCTTTTTAATATACCATCTAAGTTGATAATAACTTTCCTTCCAAAAGTAAGCGTCTGTTAATTTCATGACTGCAGTCACCATCTGCAGTGATTTTGGAGC
This sequence comes from Procapra przewalskii, assembly GCA_006410515.1. Lineage (NCBI taxonomy): Eukaryota > Metazoa > Chordata > Mammalia > Artiodactyla > Bovidae > Procapra > Procapra przewalskii. The sequence goes on along the minus strand of SJYF01000021.1, from coordinate 672,174 downwards.
CCCCAAAAATAAAGTCTGATACTGTTTCCACTGTTTCCCCATCTGTTTCCCATGAAGTGATGGGACCAAATGCCATGATCTTCATTTTCTGAATGTTGAGCTTTAAGCTAACTTTTTCACTCTCCTCTTTCACTTTCATCAAGAGGCTTTTTAGTTCCTCTACACTTTCTATCATAAGGGTGGTGTCATCTCCATATCTGAGGTTGATATTTCTCCTGGTAATTTTGATTACAGCCTGTGCTTTTCTAGCCCAGCGTTTCTCATGATGTGCTCTGCATATAAGTTAAATAAACAGGGTGACAGTATACAGCCTTGACATACTCCTTTTCCTATTTAGAACCAGTCTGTTGTTCCATGCCCGGTTCTAACTGTTGCTTCCTGGTCTGCATATAGGTGTCTCAAGAGGAAGGTCAGGTGGTCTGGTATTCGCATCTCTTTCAGAATTTTTCACAGTTGATAAAAACTACAATGATATATCAAATTACACTGGTCAGAATGTTCACCATCAAAAAAATCTACAAACAATAAATGCTGGAGAGGGTGTGGAGAAAAAAACAAACAAACAAACACTGTTGGTGAGAGTGCAACCTAGTACAGCCACTATGGAGAAGAGTGTGAAGATTGTTTAAAAGAACTGGAAATAGAACTGCATAGGTGAGGTGAAGTCTCTTAGTCGTGTCCGACTCTTTGTGACCACGTGGACTGTAACCTACTATGTAGGCTTCTCTGTCCATGGGATTCTCCAGGCAAGAATACTGGAGTGGATTGCCATTTCCTTCTCCAGGGGATCTACCCAACCATGGGATAGAACCCAGGTCTCCTGCATTGAAGGCAGGCGCTTTAACCTTTGAGCCACCAGGGAAGACCAATATGCCCCAGCAATCCCACTGCTGGGCATAGACACTGAGGAAACCAGAATTGAAAGAGACACTTGGGCCCCAATGTTCATGTCAGCACTGTTTACAACAGCTAGAACATGGAAGCAAACTAGATGTCTTTTGGCAGGCGAATGGATTAGCAAGTTTTGGTACATATACACAATGGAATATTACTCAACTATAAAAAAGAATGCAATTGTGTCAGTTCTAATAAGGTGGATGAAACTGGAGCCTATTATGCAGAGCAAAGTAAGCCAGAAAAAGAATCATGAATAGAGTATATTAACATATATATATATATACATATATATATATATATGGAATTTAGAAAGACAGTAGCGAAGACCCTATATATAAGACAGCAAAAGAGATATAGATGTAAAGAACAGACTTTTGGACTATATTGGAGAAGGCAAAGGTGGGACAATATGAAAGAATAGCACTGAAACATGTATATTACCATCTGTAAAATAGATGACCAGTGCAAGTTCGACACATGAGGCAGGGCACTCAAAGCTGGTGTTCTAAGAAAACCCAGAAGGTTGAGGGAAGGGAGGGAGATAGCAGGGGGCTTCAGGATAGTGAGACACATGTACTCTCATGGCTGATCAATGTCAATGTATGGCAAAAAACTCCACACTATTGTAAGGTAATTAGCCTCCAATTAAATAAATAAATAAATAAGTCAAAGAGATTTTGAGTCACTAACAACCTGTTAAAATCACATATCTTATCACACAGAAAAAATTACCATGTAATATGAAAAAATGTCAAAAATGTTGTTACTTACTAGGACTGACTATAGTAATGTAAATAAATGGATAATCTGCAGTTTCTTCATATTTTCTTTTTAAATATGTAAAGATTGCATGTATTCCATTGTTTCTGTCATATTGAACTATTAAATGACCATATATTGTCTGTAAAGAAAAATGTGTGTGTGCTCTGTTGGTCAATCGTGTCTGACTTTCTGAAATCCCATGGACAGTATAGCCCACCAGACTCCTCTGACCGGGTATTTTTCAGGCAAGAATCCTGGAATGTGTTGTGATTTCCTTCTCTAGGATATCTTCTGACTCAGGGATCAAGCACTCATCACTTGCATCTTCTGCATTAGCAGACAAATGTTTTTGCCACTAACATCATTTAGGAAACATTTAAAAAGAAATAATAACCTAGTTGAAATCAGTCAAACAATGATAGTTTTTTTTTTCTTTTTTTTACTCAGTGCCATTGATTCTCAACCAAGCACAGTTTTGTCTGGAGACATTTTTGGTTGCCATGATGGAGTGGGTAGGGGGCAGGGTGCAACTGGCATCTAATGGGTATTGGCCAGAGTTCCTGCTAAGCATCATACCTAGAATGTACAGCCACACACACTGAACCAAATATTTGCTCCAAAATATCAATGGTGCCTTTGGTAGGAAACTTTAGAGTGCACTAGGACAAAGTCAGAGTGTTTTGCTTCTTAGAGCTTTTTGAAACACGAGAAAGAACATGCTCTATTGATATAATAACCATAAATACCTCTGAAGACAGCTATCTGCCTTAAATTCAACTTCTGGATAAATGACCTAAACTTGGTGAGCTTCATATTCTTTCTTTAGGAAAAGGGATCATAGAGCAGAACCTATACCATAATTTGAGACAAGGGTTCTGTACCTGAAATGGATTATAGGTATTGATTGTGGTGAGACATGAATCCAGGACTTTTACTGAACTTCAAACCCACACAGATTTGCTGTGGTTTGAGTCTTGTGTTATAAAATTTTATAACAACTGTTTTCAGGACATTTTATGGAAATAATCTCTCTTACCATTCCTGATCTAATTAAATATGCTTCAAACTCCTAGCTACCTAAAATATGCAAATTATTATTTTCCAGTGTGGGGTGTATGGTTATGACTCCCACTTACCTACCTACAGGGCCATGGGATAATTTGAGAGAATAGCATTGGAACATGTATATTACCATATGTGAAACAGATCACCAGTCCATGTTTGATGCATTAGACGGGGCACTCAAGGCTGGTGCACTGAGGTGACCCTGAGGGATGGGATGGGAGGGAGGCGGAAAGGGGGTTCAGGATGGGGAATGCATGTAAACCCAGGGCTAATCCATGTCAATGTATGGCAAAACCCACAATATTGTAAGGTAATTACAACAATATTGTAAAGTAATTTTCCTCGAATTAAAAGAAATACATTAATTTACAAAAAAAAAAAATAGATTGAGTGCTTTCCTCAGTCTAGGAATGCCATGCAATGATGGTTTTCAATCAAGATTCTGAGTATAACTTGAACTACTGTCTCTTTAATAAGACGTTCTTCTTACGAAATAGCAAGGAAACAGTGAAACAGTAGCAGATCTAAATGAGACACTGACAGTGACATGTCAAGAACACTAGGTTCTGAAAGAAACAAGACACAAGGACTCTGGGGATCTCTGGAAGTCAGTGAGATAGGTACTGGGCACACTGGGACCCATTATGTTCCCAAAAATCACAGTGGAGAGCAACTTTGTTGGCAATTTGTGGGGAAGGTTATCTAGTTCAGGAATAGGATTTCAAAGAGAGCTATCAGTATCAATTTGAGAATAAATGTAACTATTCAACTAGACTTGAACTGATGTACTAAAACGTATTCTTATAATGTGGGAGGTCAGAGCAACAAGCAAAATATTAAGTGAGAAAGAGTTTTTCTAAAAAATGATGTCCTATTTCTAGCTTTTTTTTTTTAATGTTTCATTGACATTATACTTGACATTCCATGTCAGTCAAGGTTAACATTGAATCCTCATAATTTGCATCCTAAAACAATAGGTAGGCTTTATAGCATTACTGATATAGAATTGGAATATTGTTTGATTCAATATTAATAGGATTATTTTCAACCATTTTCAAAATTCAGCTGCACACTAGGTATGGTGTCCAAAGTTGCCTTTTCTTTTGTATTTTGTCTGTTCAGTTTTTAAAATCTATAGCAGTGTCAGTTGGTTGGATTTTGGTTCTAGGTTCTTCCATTTCTTTGACCTGAGACACTGAAGAAGCTAGTATAATTAACTTTGAAGAAGTTAGTCAGAGATTCAATTGTCTCGTGTTCTTTAACACTTATGATTATGTGTTGAATTAAAATATTTGAAAGAACTTTAAAATATATTTAGTTATTATGTGATCACAAAACAAAGCATATAATAATGTCATTGTCACTACTATAACCACTAACAGTGAATATTTAATTTTAGCACCATATTTAGAACCTCATAAAGATAATCCCATTAAGTTCATGTAGGAAAAACAATTGTCTTACACATGATTGCCTCTCATTTAAAAAAAAAAAAAAGATTACAATACTGTATTTGTTTTGCCATACATTGACATGCATTGGCCACAGGTGTACCCGATCTCCCAATGCCAAAGCCCCTTGCCACCTCCCACCCCATATCTCCCTGGATCACCCCGTGCGCCAGCCCCAAGGATCCTGTATCCTGTATTGAACATAGACTGGCGCTTCATTTCTTACATGATAGTATACATGTTTCTATGCCATTCTCCCAAACCAACCCACCCTCTCCCTCTCCCTCAGAGTCCAAAAATAATAATAATAATAATTAATAAAAAATAAATTTTTTTTAAAAAAGATAATTAAATTTACCCTATTCAGTTAAAATGCCCAAGTTCACAAAATCAATATGTCCTGGTTAGGATTTTAAACCCAGTCTTCCGTATCCATAAATCTATAATGCTCAATTTCATAATATTTTTATTTATTGTTTTTGTTCGTTTGTTTTATTTCTTGGCCACATGTGGAATCAGTTCCCTGACCAGTAATTGAACCTCGCCCCATGCATTGGAAGTATGGAGTCTTAACCACTGGACCACCAGGGAAGTCCTTCATAATATGTTAATACAGTTGAATATTATACCTGTAAATATGTATATGAAATATTTTGTTGGATATCTATGGATTATATTGATCATCACTATTTGATTTCCAACTACAATGTTGTGGTGATCATTTCTGTTATTTACCAAATACCCCTTATTGCCTCCTTTGGGGCACATCATAAAATTGGATTCCCTGGTCTTTTTGTGGCTGAGGGAGATCATATCCAAGTAGATATGAACAAACCAAAATATCCCATTCCCAGGCTACAGTATTTCACTGCCACCACAAGGCCCCTATAGCTCTTTTCTCCTTGTAGACTGAAGATTGAGAACATTCAAACTGACAGTTTCTCCAACAGCCTGTGCTTCATGGTGACTGTAATTGAACAGAAGTCTCTACCTAACCCTCCTTAGATATCAAAATCAGTTAAAAAATACTGTTATATTAATCTAAACAACTAATATTTTTAATTTTACTTTTCATCACCTCTCTTGATAATTGGAAGCATACTTATTTACCTATCCATATCCATGCAAAATTAAACATCACTAGCTCTAAATTTTGCAGTTTCTCTCCTGTGCAAAAACAAACAAATAACTGAATCCATGTGAAGTAAAAGGATCATTACAATATGGAAAGCCTAGATTCTAATCTCATATAAAAATAGATTACTCAAAATTATTTTTCTTTAATACCAATGTTTATGACAAACTTTGAAGTTGATTAGGATAAACCAGAGGCTGCAATTGATAAAAGCTGATAAAAACAATATTATTCCATGTGGAATTGATATCCAGGCCTTGGTTTTCAGCACCTTCTATGTACAAATTATATATGTATGTGTGTATATATAAATATATATATAATAAAAAGCATGCATACATAATAATTCAAAGCAAATCATAAAGTTTGTTTCATTCCCTTTCTACCCAACACTCCCATCTGCGCCTTTCCACTCCTTTTACTGTGAACTTGTATACATATAGTTGGAGCTTCCCAGGTGGCTCAGTGGTAAAATAATCTTCCTCCCAATCCAGGAGTCCCAGTGGGACAGGTGTTTGATCCCTGGGTTGGGAGGATCCAATGGAGAAGGAAATGGCAACCCACTCCAGTATTCTTACCTGGAACATCCCATGGACAGAGGAGACCAGAAGGCTACAATATATGTAGTCACAAAGAATCAGAAAAAACTGAAAAACTGAGTGTATACACATACATATATTTATCATAAAGCTTATAATTCATTTTATTTATATTATACATACTATTATTTATTTATATTATACATATTTATATTATACATTTCATTTATATTATACATATATTATACAATACTGCTATTACCAGACATATAACAGCATGGAAATAAAAACTGTAATCAAAATCTTCCAACAAAAAAGACCCAGGACCAGATGGTTTCACAGGTGACTTCTACCAAAAAAATTAAAGACCTAATACCTATCCTACTCAAATTCTTCCTGAAAAATGCATAGAAAGGTAAACTTACGAAATCATCCTTTGAGGCCATCATCACCCTAATACCAAAACCAGAGAAAGATGCCGTAAGAAAAGAAAACTACTGGCCAATATCACTGATGAACATAGATGCAAAAATCCTTAACAAAATTCTAGCAAAAAAAAAAATCCAATGTCATACTAAAAAGAATATACATAATGACCAGGTAGGCTTTATCCCAAGGATGCAAAGATTCTTCAAAATTTGAAAATTAATTAATGTGATACACCACATTAACAATTAAAATGTAAAACCACATGATTATCACAATAGTTGCAGAGAAAGCCTTTGTCAAAATTCAGCACCTATTTATGATTTAAAAAAAAAAAAATCCAGAAAGTAGGCATAAAGGAACATACCTCAGTATTTAGTTCAGTTCAGTCGCTCAGTTGTGTCTGACTCTTTACGACTCCATGAATTTCAGCATGCCAGACCTCCCTGTCCATCACCAGCTCTTGAAGTTCACCCAAACTCATGTCCATTGAGTCAGTAATCCCATCCAGTCATCTCATCCTCCGTCGTCCCCTTCTCCTCCTGCCGCCAATTCCCCCCAGTATCAGTCATTTCCAACAAGTCAACTCTTTATATGAGGTGGCCAGAGTATTGGAGTTTCACCTTTAGCATCAGTCCTTCCAAAGAAGACCCAGAACTGACCTTTAGAATGGACTGGTTTGATCTCCTTGCAGTCCAGGGGACTCTCAAGAATCTTCTCTAATACCACGGTTCAAAAGCATCAATTATTCATGCTCAGGTTTCTTCACAGTCCAATTCTCACATCCATACATGACCACTGGAAAAATCATGACCTTGACTAGATGGATCTTTGTTGGCAAAGTAATGTCTCAGCTTTTGAATATGCTATCTAAATTGGCCATAACTTTCCTTCCAGGGAGTAAGCATCTTTTAATTTCATGGCTGCAGTCACCATCTGCAGTGATTTTGGAGCCCCAAAAAATAAAAATTAAAGTCTGACACTGTTTCCACTCTTTTCCCATCTATTTCCCATGAAGTGATGGGACCAGATGCCATCATCTTCGTTTTCTGTATGTTGAGTTTTAAGCCAACTTTTTCACTCTCCTTTTTTGCTTTCATCAGGAGGCTCTTTAGTTTCTCTTCACTTTCTGCCATAAGGGTGGTCTCATCTGCATATCTGAGGTTACTGATATTTCTCCTGGCAATCTTGATTCCAGCTTGTGCTTCTCCCATCCCAGCATTTCTCATGATGTACCCTGCATATAAGTTAAATAAGCAGAGTAACAATATATAGCCTTGACATATTTTTTTCCTTTTTGGAACCAGTCTGTTGTTCCATGTCCAGTTCTAACTGTTGCTTCCTGACCTGCATATACGTTTCTCAAGAAGCAGGTCAGGTGGTCTGGTATTCCCATCTCTTTCAGAATTTTCCACTTTTTTTTTTGTTTTTTTTTTTGTGATCCACACAGTTAAAGGCTTTAGCTTAATCAATAAAGTAGAAATATGTGTTTTTCCTGGAACTCTCTTGCTTTTTCAATGATCCAGCAGATGTTGGCAATTTGATCTCTGGTTCCTCCAACTTTTCTAAAACCAGCTTGAACATCAGGAAATTCACAGTTCACGTACTGCTGAAGCCTGACTTGGAGAATTTTGAGCATTACTTTACTAGAGTGTGAGATTAATGCAACTGTGTGGTAGTCTGAGCATTCTTTGGCATTGCCTTTCTTTGGGTTTGGAATGAAAACTGACCTTTTCCAGTCCTGTGGCCACTGCTGAGTTTTCCAAACTTGCTGGCATTTGAGTGCAGCACTTTCACAGCATCATCTTCCAGGATTTGAAATAATTCAACTGGAATTCCATCACTTCCACTAGCCTTGTTCATAGTGATGCTTTGACAAGCCCACAACAAACATTATCCTTAGTGGTAAAAAACTGAAAGCATTTCCTCTAAAGTCAGGAACAAGACAAGTGTGGCCACTCACAACTCTACTATTCAACATACTTTTGGAAATTTTAGCCACAGAAATCAGAGAAGAAAAATAAATAAAAAGAATCTATATTGGAAACAATGACAACAAAAAAAAGTAGTGCTCTCACTGTTTGTAGATGACAGAATCCTCTACGTAGAAAACCCTAAAGACACCACTAGAAAATTACTAGAGGTAAACAATGAATATAATAAAGCTGCAAAAAGTAAATTAATACACAGAAATCCCTTGCATTCCTATACACTAGCAATGAAAAAAACAGAAAGAGAAATTCAGGAAACAATCCCATTCACCATTTCCACAACAACAAAAAAGTAAAATACTTAGGAATAATTTACCTAAGGAAACAAAAGACCTATATATAGAAAACTATAAAACACTGATGAGAGACATCAAAGATGACAGAAACACATGGAGAAATATACCATGTTCATAGATTTGGAAAATCAATATAGTGAAAATGAGAACACTACCCAAAGCAATCTATAGATTCAACTAAGTTTCTACCAAGCTACCAATGATATTTTTCACATAACTAGAACAAGTAATTTCACAATTTTATGGAAACACAACAAAACTAGAATTGGCAAGCCATGTTGAAGAAGAAGAATGGAACTGGACAAAACCGATGCAGTATTGTAAAGTAAAATAAAGTAAAAATAAAAATTAAAAAAAAAAAAGAATGGAACTGGAGAAATCAGCCTGCCTGACTTCAGACGATACTACAAAGCTACAATCATCAAGTCAGTATGGTACTGGCACAAAGACAGAAGTATCACTCAGTGAAACAAAATAGAAAGCCTAGATCTAAATCCACACACCTATGGACACCTTATCTTTGACAAAGGAGGAAATAATATACAATGGAGAAAAGGCAATCTCTTTTCTTTTCAACCACCTGTGAAAGAATGAAACTAGAATACTTTCTAACACCATACACAAAAATAAACTTAAAATGGATTAAAGATCTAAATGTAAGACCAGAAATTATAAAACTCTAAGAGGAAAACACAGGCGTAAAACTGGCAAAAATCACAGTAAGATCCTGTATGTTCCACCTAAAAAAGTCACTGTACCTAATGAAGCAAAAAAGTTTTTGCACAACAAAGGAAACTATAACAACACTGAGAAGACAACCTTCAGAGTAGCAGAAAATAATAGCAAGCAAAGCGACTGACAATCTCCAAAATATAAAAGTAGCCCATGCATCTCAGTGCCAAAAAATAAAAAAATCCAATCAAAAAATGGGCCAAAGAGCTAAACAAACATTTCCCCAAAGAAGACACACAGATGGCTAACAAACTGATGAAAAGATATTCAAACCAAAAGCACAATGAGGTACCACATGCTGGTCAGAATGGCTGCCATCAAAATTTCACAAACCACAACCCCCTCCAAAAAAAAAAATCTACAAACAATAAATGCTGGAGTGGTTGTGGAGAAAAGGGAATCCTCTTACACTGTTGGTGAGAATGCAAACTAATACAGCCACTATGGAGAACAGTGTGGAGATTCCTTAAAAACCTTGAAATAGATCTGCTATAAGACTCAGCAGTCCTACTGCTGGGCATACACACTGAGGAACCAGAAATGAAAGAGAAACATGTACCCCAGTGTTTATTGCAGCACTGTTTGCAAAAGCTAGGGCATGGAAGCAAAGTGAATGTGAAGTAACTCAATTGTGTCCAACTCTTTTCAACCCCATGGACTGTAGCCTACAGGCTTCTCAGTCCATGGGATTTTACAGGCAAGAATACTGGAATGGGTTGTCATTTCCTTCTCCAGGAGATTTCCCCAATCCAGGGACTGAACCTGGGCCTCCCACATTGTAGGCAGACTCTTTACCATCTGAACCACCAGAAATGTCCCATGGAAGCAAAGTAGATGTCAATTGGCAGACAATTGGATAAGGAAGTTTTGGTACATATACACAATGAAATATTACTCAGATTTGAAAAAGAATGCAACTGAGTCAGTTCTAATGAGGTGGATGAAACTGAAGCTTATTATAAAGAGTGAAGTAAGTCAGAAAGAAAAACCCCAATATAGTATATTAACAAATATATATGGAATTTAGAAAGATATTAACAATGACACTATTCAAGGCAGCAAAAGAGACACAGATATAAGGAACAGACTTTTGGACTGAGTGGGAGAAGTTGATGGTGGGATGATTTGAAAGAATCGCATTAAAACATGTATGTGATCATATGTGAAAGAGATGACCAGTCCAAGTTCAATGCATGAAACAGGGCATTCAAAACTAGTGCACTGATATGACCCAGAAGGATAGGATGGGAAGGGAGGTGGGAGAGTGAATGGAAGCAGGGTTTGGGATGGCGGGACACATGTACACCCATGGCTGATTTATGTCAATGTATGGCAACAACCACCATAATATTATAAAGTAATTGAAAGTGAAAGTGAAGTTGCTCAGTTGTGTCTGATTCTTTGCAACCCCATGGACTGTAGCCCACCAGGCTCCACCTTCCATGGGATTTTTCCAGGCAAGGGTGCTGGAGTGGACTGCCATTTCCTTCTCCAGGGGATTATATACATTAATTTAAAAAAATGCTGTTATTTCACAGGTGCTTTTCTTCAACTTTCTTTTATCCCTTAAAGTTATGCCTGAGTTTTTTTCCCCTATTATTATTTTTTGCTTTCTATAATTCTGCTTAACCTTCTCTTAGGTTTACATAGTTTGGATGTACCATATTTTATTTAACCACTGTCTTAAGACAGGTTTAGCGGAATGGCTCAGTGGTGAAGAATCCACTTGCCAATGCAGCTGACATGGGTTCAATCCCTGGATCAAGAAAACCTGTGGAGAAGGAAATGGCAACTCTAGTATAGAGTACATCTCTCTCCATGGATATATCAGGAATAAACTTTCAGATACAGAAGTGCCTGCAGAATACCACCTGAGAGTGGACAGGAGTACCTGACCAGTGGGAGGTGGAATATATTATATAACCACGCAAAATACGACAAAGGAACTAGGGGGGAAAACAGGAGTGTTGGTAGAACTGGACTTCCCTTGGCAGGTTGGGGAAAGGAAGCAGGGGTCTGATCCCCACATGGGGGCAATTGTCTGTGTCAGAGGAGAAACATTTAAGTCTGAGAGTGAAACAGCTGATCTGTGGCAGTCTAAATGAAATGAGAATCAGACAGTCCAATGAGTTGACTCATTGGAAAAGACTTTGATGCTGGGAGTGATTGGGGGCAGGAGGAGAAGGGGGGAACAGAGCATGAGATGGCTGGATGACATCACTGACTCGCGTGACAGGGAGACCTGGCGTGCTGCGATCCATGGGGTCGCAAAGAGTCAGACATGACTGAGCTACTGAACTAAACTGAACTTGAGAGTCCCTTGGATTGCAAGGAGATCCAATCATTCCATCTTAAAGGAAATCAGTCATGAATATTCACTGGAAGGACTGATGTTGAAGCTGAAACTCCTATATTTGGCCACCTGGTACAAAGAACTGATTCATTTGAAAAGACCCTGATGCTAGAAAAGATTGAAGGTAGGAGGAGAAGGGGACGACAGAGGATGAGATGGTTGGATTGGCATCACAGACTCAATGGACATGAGTCTAAGTAAGCTCCAGGAGTTGGTGTTGGACAGGGCAGACTAGTATGCTTCAGTCCATGGAGTCACAAATAGTTGGACATAACTGAGTGATGGAACTGACTGACTGAAGAAGAACAGAAAAAGAAAGGATATGATTAAATTTTTGAAGACATTATGGTTGAAAATTTTCTCAACATGAAAAAAGAACTAGTCCATCAAGTCCAAGAGGAACAAAGAGTCCCATAGTGGGTAAACCCAAGGAGAAACATTCCAGGACACATACTAAGTAAACTAACAAAGACTAAAAACAAAGAAATAATATTAAAAGCAGAAAGGGAGAAGCAACAAGTAATATACAAGGAACACCTCATACAGTTAACAGCTGATCTTTCAGCAGAAACTCTGCAGGCCAGAGAGGAATGTCAGGATATACTTAAAGAAATGAAAGGGAAATATCTACAACCAAGATTACTGTACCCAGCAAGGATCTCATTCAAAATTGACGGAGAAATCAAAATCTTTTCAGGCAAGCAAAAAGTTAACAGAATTCAGTACTACCAAACCAGCTTTACAAAAAGTTAAAGGGACCCATATAGTTAAGACATGCAAGAGATGGGAAAAAAAAAAAAATCTGCAAAGTCAACCCAAAACAATTTAAAAAATAGTAATAGGAACATTCGGTTCAGTTCAGTCACTCAGTCATGTCTGACTCTTTATGACCCCATGAACTACAACACACAAGGCCTCTCTGTCTATCACCAACTCCTGGAGTCCACTCAAACCCATGTCCAATAAGTTGATGATGTCATTCAACAATCTCATCCTCTGTCATCACCTTTTCCTCTTGCCCTCAGTCTTTCCCAGCATTAGGGTCTTTTCAAATGAGTTAGCTCTTTTCATCAAGTGGTTAAAGTACTGGAGTTTCAGCTTCAACATCAGTCCCTCCAGTGAACATCCAGGACTGATCTCCTTTAGAATGGACTGGTTGGATATCCTTGCAGGCCAAGGAACTCTCAAGAATCTTCTCTAACACCACAGTTCAAAAGCATCAATTCTTCAGCACTCAGCTTTCTTCACAGTCCAACTCTCACATCCATACTTGAGCACTGGAAAAACAATAGCCTTAACAAGACAGACTTTGTTGACAAAGTAATGTCTCTGCTTTTTAATATGCTGTCTAGTTTGGTCATAACTTTCTTTCCAAGGAGTAAGCGTCTTTTAATTTCATGGCTGCAATCACCATCTGCGGTGATTTTGGAGCCCAGAAAATAAAGTCAGCCACTGTTTCAACTGTTTCCCCATCTATTTGCCATAAAGTGATGGGACCAGATGCCATGATCTTAGTTTTCTGAATGTTGAGCTTCAAGCCACATTTTCACTCTCCTCTTTCACTTGCATCAAGAGGCTCTTTAGTTCCACTTCACTTTCTGCCATAAGGGTGGAGTCATCTGCATATCTGAGGTTATGGATATTTCTCCCAGCAATTTTGATTCCAGTTTGTGCTTCCTCCAGCCCAGCATTTCTCATGATGTACTCTGCTTAGAAGTTAAATAAGCAGGGTGACAATACATAACCTTGACATACCCCTTTTCTTATTTGGAACCAGTCTGTTGTTCCATGTCCAGTTCTAATTGCTACTTCCTGACGTGCATATAGGTTTCTCAAAAGGATGGTCAGGTGGCCTGGTATTCCTATCAGTAATTACTTTAAATGTAAATGAATTAAATGTTCCAACCAAAAGACACAGACTTGCTGAATGGATACATAAACAAGATCCATATGTATATGCTATCTACATGAAACCCACTTCAGACCAAAAGACACATACAGACTAAAAGTGAGAAGATATAAAAATATATTCCATGCAAATGTGAAGGAAAAGAAAGCTGGAATAGCAATCCTCGTATCAGGCAAAATAGGCCTTAAAATAAAAAAGATTAAAAGAGATAAGGAAGGACACTACATGATGATCAAGGGATTAGTCCAAGAGAAAGACAACAATTGCCTATATCTATGCACCCAACATAGGAGAACCTCAATACATAAGACAAACACTACAGACATAAAAGGAGAAATTAACAGTAATACAATATTAGGAGACTTTAACACCTCACTCACATCAGTGGGCAGATCATCAAAAAATAAAATAATAAGGAAACACAAGTCTTAAAGGATACTTTAGATGAGATGCCTCTCATTGATATTTTCAGGACATTTCATACAAATGCAAAAGAATACACGTTCTTCTCAAGTTCACATGGAATATCCTCCAGGATAGACCACATCTTGGATCACAAATCAAACGTTAGTAAATTTGAGAAAATTGAAATCTTATCAAACATCTTCTCCAGCCACAATGGTATGAGACTAGATATCAATTAGGAAAAAAAAAAAAAACTGTAAGAAACAAAAACACATGGAGATTAAACAACATATTTCTAAGCAACCAACAGGCTATTGAAGAACAAAAAGGGAAACCAATAAAATCTAGAAATGAATGAAAATGAAACCACATATCAAAACCTATGGGATGCAACAAAAGCAGTTCTAATAGGGAAGTTTATAGCAATACAAACCTGCCTCAAGAAACAAGAAAAGCATCAAATAGAAAAACTAAATTTCACCTGAAAAACTGGGGAAAAAAAAAAAGCAGTAAATCCCAAAATTAGTAGAAGAAAAGAAATCATAAAGATTTGAGTAGAAATAAATGAAAGAAATAGTAGAAAAGATTAATAAGACCAAAAGCTGGTTCTTTGAGAATACAAACAAAACTGACAGCCTTTGAGCAGGACTCATCAAGGAAAAAAGAGAGAAGAATAAAATCAACAAAATTAGAAATGAAAAAGGAGAGGTTATATCAGACAATGCAGAAATACAAAGGATAATAAGAGACTGTTATGAACAACTATATGATAATAAAATGGATAACTGGGAATAAATAGACAGATTCTTAGAAAATTTCAAACATCTAAGACTCAACAAGGAAGAAAGAGAAGTTAAGAACAACCCAACTAAACTGAAGCTATCTTCAAAAATCTCCCAAAATGCATAAGCACAGACCAGGTTGCTTCACAGAGGAATTCTATCTAACATGTAGAGAAGAGCTGATGCCTATCTTTCTAAAACTTTCAAAAAAACTGCAAAGGAAGGAATACTTCTAAATTCATTCTATGAGCCTGCCATCACTCTGATACCAAAAGCAGACAGAAACATCACACACACACACACACACACACACACACACAAACTACAGACAAATATCACTGATGAACTTAGATGCAAAAATCGTCAACAAAATTTTAGCAAAGAGAATTCAGCAACACATCAAAAACTTCACACATCATGATCAATTTAGGTATATTCCAGTGTTGCAAGGATTCTTCAGTATATGCAAATCAATCAATGTGATACACCGTATTAAGAAACTGAAAGATAAAAAAAAAAACACAACATATGATCATCTCAAGGATGTAGAAAAGACTTTGACGAAATTCAGGACCCATTTATGATTCAGTTCAGCTCAGTCCCTCAGTCATATCCGACCCTTTGTGACATCATGAATAGCAGCAAGCCAGGCCTTTCTGCCCATCACCTGCTCCCAGAGTTCACTCAGACTCATGTCCATTGAGTCGTTGATGCCATCTAGCAACCTCATTCTCTGTCGTCCCCTTTTCCTCCTGCCCCCAATCCCTCCCAGCATCAAAGCCTTTGCCAATGAGTCAACTCTTCCCTTGAAGTGGCCAAAGTACTGGAGTTTCAGCTTTAGCATCATTCCTTCCAAAGAAATCCCAGGGTTGATCTCCTTCAGAATGGACTGGTTGGATCACCTTGCAGTCCAAAGGACTCTCAAAAGACTTTTCCAACACCACAGTTCAAAAGCATCAATTATTAGGTGCTCAGCCTTCTTGACAGTCCAACTCTCACATCCATACTTGAACACTGGAAAAACCATAACCTTGACTAGACGGACCTTGGTTGGCAAAAAAAGCTCTCTCCTTTTAAATATGTTATCCAGGTTGGTCATAACTTTTCTTCCAAGGTGTAAGCATCTTTTAATTTCATGGATGCAGTGATTTTGGAGCCCCCCAAAATGAAGTCTGACACTGTTTCCACTGATTCCACATCTATTTCACATGAAGTGATGGGACCAGATGTTATGATATTCATTTTCTGAATGTTGAGCTTTAAGCCGACTTTTTCACTCTCCTCTTTCACTTTCATCAAGAGACTTTTTAGTTCCTCTTCACTTAATCTTGAGTTCAGCTTGTCTTTCTTCTAGTCCAGTGTTTCTCATTCCCATGATATACTCTGCATATAAGTTAAATAAGCAGGGTGACAATCTACAGCCTTGATGTACTCCTTTTCCTATTTGGAATCAGTCTGTTGTTCCATGTCCAGTTCTAACTGTTGCTTCCTGACCTGCATACAGATTTCTCAAGAGGCAGGTCAGGTGGTCTGGTATTCCCATCTCTTGAAGAATTTTCCACAGTTTATTGTGATCCACACAGTCAAAGGCTTTGGAATGGTCAATAAATCAGAAATAGATGTTTTTCTGGAACTCTCTTGCTTTTTCCATGATCCAGTGGATGTTAGCAATTTGACCTCTAGTTCCTCTGCCTTTTCTAAAACCAGCTTGAATATCAGGGATTTCACGGTTCACATATTGCTGAAGCCTGACTTGGAGAATTTTGAGCATTACTTTACTAGCATGTGAGATGAGTGCAATTGTGTGGTAGTTTGAGCATTCTTTAGCATTGCCTTTCTTTGGAATTGGAATGAAAACTGACCTTTTCCAGTCCTGTGGCCATTGCTGGGTTTTCCAGATTTTCTGGCACATTGAGTGCAGCAGTTTCTCAGCATCATCTTTCAGGATTTGAAAAAGCTCAACTGGAATTCCATCACCTCCACTAGCTTTGTTTGCAGTGGCTTTCTAAGGCCCACTTGACTTCACATTCCAAGATGTCTGGCTCTAGATGAGTGATCACATCATCATGATTATCTGGGTTGTGAAGATCTTTTTGCACAGTTCTTCTATGTATTCTTGCCACCTCTTCTTAATATCTTCTGCTTCTGTTAGGTCCAGACCATTTCTGTCCTTTATCGAGCCCATCTTTGCATGAAATGTTCCCTTGGTATCTCTAATTTTCTTGAAGAGATCTCTAGTCTTTCCCATTTGTTCTTTTCCTCTATTTCTTTGCATTGATCACTGAAGAAGGCTTTTTTATCTCTTCCTGCTATTCTTTGGAAAAATCTTTCATTTTCTCCTTTGTTTTTTGCCTCTCTTCTTTTCACAGCTATTTGTAAGGCCTCCCCAGACAGCCATTTTGCTTTTTTTTTGCATTTCTTTTTCATGGGGATGGTCTTGATCCCTGTCTCCTCTACAATGTCATGAACCTCATTCCATTGTTCATCAGGCACTCTATCTATCAGATCTAGTCCCTTAAATCTATTTCTCACTTCCACTGTATAATCATAAGGGATTTGATTTAGGTCATACCTGAATGGTCTAGCGGTTTCCCTACTTCCTTCAATTTAAGTCTGAATATGGTAATAAGGAGTTCATGATCTGAGCCACCGTCAGCTCCTGGTCTTGTTTTTGTTGACTGTATAGAGTTTCTCCATCTTTGGCTGTAAAGAATATAATCAATCTGATTTCAGTGTTGACCATCTGGTGATGTCCATGTGTAGACTCTTCTCTTTTATTGTTGGAAGAAGGTGTTTGCTATGACCAGTGCATTTTCTTGGCAAAACTCTATTCGTCTTTGCCCTGCTTCATTCTGCATTCCAAGGCCAAATTTGCCTGTTACTCCAGGTGTTTCTTGACTTACTACTTTTGTATTCCAGTCCTCTATAATGAAAAGGACATCTTTTTTGGGGTGTTAGTTCTAAAAGGTCTTGTAGGTCTTCATAAAACCATTCAACTTCAACTTTTTCAGCATTACTGGTTGGGGCATAGACTTGGATAACTGTGATATTGAATGGTTTGCCTTGGAAACAAACAGAGAGCATTCTGTCGTTTTTGAGACTGCATCCAAGTAGTCTATTTCAGAGTCTCATGTTGGCCATGATGACTACTCCATTTATTCTGAGGGATTCCTGCCTACAGTAGTAGATATAATGGTCATCTGAGTTAAATTCACCCATTCCAGTCCAATTTAGTTCGCTGATTCCTAGAATGTTGATGTTCACCCTCGCCATCTCTTGTTTGACCACTTCCAATTTGCCTTGATTCATGGACCTGACATTCCAGGTTCCTATGCAATATCGCTCTTTATAGCACTGGATCTCTCTTCTATCACCAGTCACATGCACAGTTGGGTATTGTTTTTACTTTGGCTCCATCCCTTTATTCTTTCTGGGGTTATTTCTCCACTGATCTCCAGTAGCATATTGGGCACCTAATGACCTGGGGAGTTTCTCTTTCAGTATCCTATCATTTTGCCATTTCATACTGTTCATGGGGTTCTCAAGGCAAGAAGTGGCTTGCCATTCCCTTCTCCAGTGGACCACATTCTGTCAGCTGTCTCCACCATGACACGCTCGTCTTGGGTTGCCCCACAGGCATGGCTTGGTTTCACTGAGTTAGACAAGGCTGTGGTCCTAGTGTGATTAGACTGACTAGTTTTCTATGAGTATGGTTTCAGTGTGTCTGCCCTCTGATGCCCTCTTGTAACACCTACCATCTTACTTGGGTTTTTCTTACCTTGGACGTGGGGTATCTCTTCACAGCTGCTCCAGCAAAGCACAGCTACTGCTCCTTACCTTGGATGAGGGGTGTCTTCTTACTGCAGCCGTTCCTGATCTTCAGTGTGGGATAACTCCTCTAGGCCCTCCTGCACCTGTGTAGCCACCACTCCTAGGGTTGCTCCTCTCCGCCCACCGGCCGTGGTCTCAGGCGTGGGTGCTTTCTCCCAGCTACCACCCCTGGGGCCTCGGGCTTGTGGTTGCTCCTCAGGGCGACCGCCCCTGGCCTTGAGCACAAGGTGGCTTCTTCTGCCCCCCCCCCCGACCTCAGACGTGGGGTGTCTCCCCCTGGCTGCCCCTGACCTCAGGCGCAGGGTAGCCCACCCGCCGCTGCCCTGACCTTGGATGCTGGGTAGCTCCTTCAGGCTGCCGCCCCTGACCTCGGATGCAGGGAACCTCCTCCTGGGCTGATGCACTAAGCATGGCTGAGAGGAGCTACCCCATGTCCGAGGTCAGGGACAGCAACCTAGAGTGCCAGGCTGCAACAGCACAGGAAGAGGAGCCACCCCACGTCTGATGTCAGTGGCAGCCGGGAGGAGATACTGTACATAGAAAACCCTAAAAATAGCATTAGAAAAGTACTAGAGCTAATCAGTGAATTTAGCAGTTACAGGATACAAAAATCAATACACAGAAATCACTTGGATTTCTATATACCAACAATGAAAATCAGAAAGAAAATTTAAGGAATTAACCCCATTCATCATTGCAACCCCATTCATCTTGGCAAAAAGAATTAAACATCTAGGAATGAACTTACCTAAGGAGACAAAAGAACTGTACACACAAAATTATAAGACACTGATGAAAGAACTCAGAGATGACATAAACAGATGGAGAGATATTCCATGTTACTCAGTAGGAAGAGCCACTATCGTGAAAATGATTATACTACCAAATGCAATCTACAGATTCAATGTGATCCTTATCAAATTATAAATGACATTTTCATAGAACTAGAACAAACAATTTCACAGTTCATATGGAAACATAAAATACCCCAAATAGCTAAAGCACTCTTAAGAAGAATGGAGCAGGAGTAATCAGGAGTAATCAGCTTCCCTGACTTCAGATTATACTACAAAGCTACAGTCATCAAGTTAATATGTACTGACACAGAAACAGAAATATAGACCAATGGAACAGATAGAAAGTCCAGAAATAAACCCATGCACCTATGGAAAACTTATTTTTGACAAAGGAGACAAGAATATACCATGTGGCAAAGAAAGCTTCTTCAATAAAAGGTGTTGGAAAACTGGACAGCTACATGTATAATAATGAAATTAGAACACTTTCTAACACTATACACAAAAATAAACCCAAAATGGATTAAAGACCTAAATTTAAGACCAAAAACTATAAAACTCTTAGAGAAAAACCTAAGTAGAACACCTGATGATATAAATCAAAGCAGGCTCCTCTATGACCCACCTTCTAGAGTAATGGAAATAAAAGCAAAAATAAACAAGTGGAACCTGATTAAAGTTAAAAGCTTTTGCACAGCAAAGGAAACGATAAGCAAGGTGAAAAGAAAACCCTCAGAATGGGAGAAAATAAAAGCAAATGAAACAACTGAAAAAGGATTAGTTTCCAAAATATACAAGCAGCTCATACAACTCAAAGCCAGAAAAACAAACAACCCAATCAAAAAGTGGGGAAAAGACCTAAATAGATATGTCTCCAAGGACATACAGATGGCTAACAAACACATGAAAAGATGCTGAACATCATTCATTGTTAGAGAAATGCAAATTAAAACTACAATGAGATATCACCTCACACCTGTCAGAATGGCCATCAGCAAAAAGTCTACAAACAATGAATGCTGAAGAGGTTGTGGAGAAAAGGGAACACTCTTGCACTGTTGGTGGAAATGTAAACTGATATAGTCACTATGGAAGATGGTATGGAGATTCCTTAAAAACACTAAGAATAAAACCATCATATGAACTAGTAATCCCACTTCTGGCATATACTCTGAGTAAACCAAAATTGAAAGGTACACCTATGTCCCATTGTTCATTGCAGCACTATTTACAATAGCTACACCATGGAAGCAACCTAGATCTCCATCGACAGATGAACGGATAAAGAATTTATTGTACATATACTCAATGAAATATTACTCAGACATAAAAAACACATTTGAGTCAGTTTGATGAAGTGGATGAACCTAGAACTTATTGTACAGAGTGAAGTAAGTCAGAAAGATAAATATAGCATTCTAACCCATATATATGGAATCTAGAAAAATGGTACTGAAAAATTTATTTACAGGGAAACAATGGAGAAACAGACATAGAGAATAGACTTACAGATGTGGGGAGAGGAAAGGAGAGTGAGGTGTGTGGAAAGAGTAACATGAAAACTTACATTACCATATGTAAAATAGATAGCCAACAGGAATTTGCTGTATGGTTCAGGAAACTCAAACAGGGGCTCTGTACCGACCTAGAGGGGTGGATGGGGAGAGGGATGGGAGGGAGATACAGAAGGGAGAGGATATATGTACAGCTATGGCTGATTTATGTTGAGGTTTGACAGAAAACAGCAAAATTCTGTAAAGTAATTATCTTTTAATAAAAAAAAATTTAAAAAGCTTTCAATTTATTTAAGAATGCTTTAAAGATGAATATTCAAATTCATAAAATAAGTC
>SJYF01000021.1:562223-575609 GCA_006410515.1 Procapra przewalskii | reverse complement strand
CAAATATTATATTAAAAACATTAATAGTCATTAAATCATATCTAACTTACAAATACAGCTTACAACTAAGATTTGAATGAGACAGGAAAACTTGGCTAATAATGTTGATTTGTACGAGAGACGGAGGAAATAAATATAAGCAAAGTTAAAAAGAGAATAAAAATACACAATGTTAAATGACAAATGTAAAGTTTGTCGGTCTCTACTATTGGGACCTTTTAAAAATACAAGAAGAGAAGTGGAAAGCAAAGGAGAAAAAGAAAGATATAAGCATCTGAATGCAGAGTGCCAAAGAATAGCAAGGAGAGATAAGAAAGCCTTCCTCAGTGATCAATGCAAAGAAATAGAGGAAAACAATAGAATAGAGATCTCATCAAGAAAATTAGAGATGAAAAGGGAACATTTCATGCAAAGATGGGCTCAATAAAGGACAGAAATGGTATGGACGTAACAGAAGCAGAAGGTATTAAAGAGATGGCAAGAATATGCAGAAAAACTATACAAGAAATATCTGCACGACCCAGACAATCATGGTGGTGTGATCACTCACCTAGAGCCAGACATCCTGGAATGTGAAGTCAAGTGGGCCTTAGGAAGCATCACTGTGAACAAAGCTAGTGGAGATGATGGGATTCCAGTTGAGCTATTTCAAATCCTAAAAGATGATGTGAAACTGCTGTGCTCAATAGGCCAGCAAAATTTGGAAAACTCAGCAGTGGCCATGGGACCTGAAAAGGTCAATTTTCATTACAATCCAAAAGAAAGGCAATGCCAAAGAATGCTCAAACTACCACACAATTGCACTCATCTCACATGCTAGTAAAGTAATGCTCAAAATTCTCCAAGCCAGGCTTCCACAGTATGTGAATTGTGAAATTCCAGATTTTTAAGCTGGTTTTAGAAAATGCAGAGAAACCAGAGATCAAATTCCCAACACACTGGATTATCTAAAAAGCAAAAGAGTTCCAGAAAAACATCTACTTCTGCTTTATTGGCTGTATGCCAAAGCCCTTGACTCTATGGATCACAACAAACTGGAAAATTCTGAAAGAGATGGGAATACCAGACCACCTGACCAGCCTCTTGAGAAACCTGTATGCAAGTCAGGAAGCAACAGTTAGGATTGGACATGGAACAACAGATTGGTTCCAAATAGGGAAAGGAGTACATCGGAACAACAGATTGGTTCCAAATAGGGAAAGAAGTACATCAAAGCTGTATATTGTCACCCTGCTTATTTAAATTATATGCAGAGTACATCATGAGAAATGCTGGGCTATAAGAAGCACAAGCAGAAATCAAGATTGCCAGGAGAAATATCAATAACCTCAGATATGCAGGTGACACCACCTTTATGGCAAAAAGTGAAGAAATAAAGAGCCTCTTGATGAAAGTGAAAGTGGAGAGTGAAAAAGTTGGCTTAAAGCTCAACATTCAGAAAACTAAGATCATGGCATCCAGTCCCATCACTTCATGGCAAATTGATGGGGAAAGAGTGGAAACGGTTGCTGCTTTAATTTTTGGTGCTCCAAAATCACTGTGGATGGTGACTGTAGCCAAGAAACTAAAAGATGCTTACTCCTTGGGAGGAAAATTATAACCAACCTAGATAGCACATTAAAAAGCAGATACATTACTTTTCCAAAAAAGATTTATCTAGTCAAGGCTATGTTTTTTCTAGTAGTCATGTATGGATGTGAGAGTTTGACTATAAAGAACGTTGAGCACTGAAGAATTTATGCTTTTGAACTGTGGTGTTGGAAAAGATTCTTGAGAGTCCCTTGGACTGCAGGGAGATCCAACCAGTCCATCTTAAAGATCAGTCCTGGATGTTCATTGGAAGGATTAATATTGAAGCAGAACCTCTAATACTTTGGCCACCTGATGGGAAGAGCTGACTTATTGGAAAAGACCCTGATGCTGGGAACAATTGAGGGCAGGAGGAGAAGGGGGCAACAGAGGATGAGATGGCTGGATGGCATCACCGACTCAATGGACAAGGGTTGGGTGAACTTTGGGATTTGGTGATGGACAGGGAGGCCTGGAGTGCCGCAGTCCATGGGGTTGCAAAAAGTCGGACACAAACTCTTTGCTGAACTAACAAATAAAAGCCCTCTGCAAAGAAGTCTTTAAGTTACAAACTTCCATCTCTGCCATCTCCACTTCCCTTCCCTCCCTTCTCCAGTCAGAAGCTTTTCTTGCCTGTTTACTAGACACAAGCCCCTGCATACCAGCTATTGTACTGAACTACTATACTTTTTCAAGGTTCTGTACTATAAGGTTAAAATGTTATTATTTTGTGTGTTTGTTTTTATGTATTTTTTTAAAGTATTATTGATGTATGGCAAAACCAATACAGTATTGTAAAGTAAAATAAAACAAAATGTATAAGCTTATTACAGTACCGTACAGCTGATTGTGTTAGTTGGATATCCAGGCTAACTTTGTCGGACTTAGGAACTAATTGGACTTATGGATGCACTTTCAGAATGGAACTCATTAGTATGCAGGGTACTTACTGTAGAATATGTTTGCCCTATTAATTCAATGGAATTATTTATAAGTGTGTTTTTCCTCAAGTGTTGACAAAAAAATTCTCTTTTAAGACAGAAATATGTACTTTAACATAAAGTATAGAGCATACTTTGTTCAGTTATTTGCAAAATGCTGGTTGTTTGAATACATATGCATTATATAAGCACAGTAATTACTGTAATTTGACAGTGAAAATGACACATGAATACACAAAAATAGTAATTAGCATATCCAAAATGGCAAAATTGTTAGAATTTAGAAAAAAATAGGCATAGCCTGACAATCTGAAAGGATAAGGAAGACTTGTTCATAATACTTTATCAATGAGTGTATTTAAACAAAATTTTATTAATGGTATTAGTTTTTCACATTCCCAAAGAAATATAAATAGACAATATAAGTGCATTTCTGTTACTTTCTTCATGTATATGTGTATCTTATTTTATGAGCCAAGATTAAGTTTGCTTATCTAGACTATTTTACAAACCATCCAGAAAGAATCACTTTCTATTTCATTTGTTTCCTTAGAACAAAATTGTCTTATGTTATGTATCACATCCTCCCAAATGTATTGTTTGGCATGGTTTCCCTTATCTGGCTAAGTAATTTGATTCTAGGTTTGTGACTTAATTGTCTTTGAATTTCCAGCAGCAGGAATATAGGTACATTATTTTTTAGTTGGGTGATTTTGC
Organism: Procapra przewalskii; assembly: GCA_006410515.1. Lineage (NCBI taxonomy): Eukaryota > Metazoa > Chordata > Mammalia > Artiodactyla > Bovidae > Procapra > Procapra przewalskii. The sequence continues at coordinate 572,382 of SJYF01000021.1, read as the reverse complement.
CAACAGATTTATAAATGAATGAACAATGCATAATAGAATTATCCAAAACCAACAATTTGCAATAGTCATGAAAGACACAAAATAAATTAAGGAATTCCACTTCTAAAAATGCAATTTAGGAAGCTAGACTTTAAATTGAAATTATCATGACATAATTGACTGGTATGTGTTCAATTATACCAAGATCTTATGCCAGAAAAATCTGTGTGATTAAATTGCTATGTATGTATAAAAATTAAATGTTAACTAATAAGAAAAATGTATTTAATATTCTTTCATATATTTTTGATAAAATTTATTTTATGAAGAATGAAGGATATGCAAATCAGGGGATATGAAATATTATTTTTTTACTGTGATGAGAGGAAGAAGCTGTCAAAAATATTTTGTATTATTGNTATTGATCAAATATTTGTTTCATTTATAGAATAAGCAGAACATTATTCTTAGATTTTTAGGTCCTATTTAAACACTTGAACATGTGATTGAGGAGAAATTGAAAACACTGGTAGCACTAGGTAAATGTTTTCTTCCTTTTTTTCTAAGTCTTACTGAATTCATTTCTTTCATTTCCATTTCTCTAACCAGTAAACTGTAGTTAAATCCAGTTTATTTTCTTATTGCTGACAGAAGGCAGAAACTACAGAGCTCTTTCCACTCTGATATAAAAGGAAAGCCACATAGAATGTAATGGCTAGGAACTGAAATTTTCAGTTTTCCACTCCTAATAGTCCTTACCTCATACTCAAATGGAGAAGGCGATTGCACCCCACTCCAGAACTCTTGCTTGGAAAATCCCTTGGACGGAGGAGCCTGGTAGGCTGCAGTCCATGGCATCCCAAAGAGTCAGACACGACTGAGTGACTTCACTTTCACTTTTCACTTTCATGCATTGGAGAAGGAAATGGCAACCCACTCCAGTGTTCTTGCTTGGAGAATCCCAGGGACGGGGGAGCCTGGTGGACTGCCTTCTATGGGGTCGCACAGAGTCGGACACGACAGAAGCGACTTAGCAGCAGGAGCAGCAGCATACCCAAATCTTGCCCCTTTTATCCCCTCTTTTATTCTTGCTTCTTGCTTGTTTACAGTCCCCTTTCTCCTTCATCATTTTACACATATCTTGGTGTCTCACTTTGTAAAGAATCTATTGGCAGTGCAATAGATCTGAATTTGATTCCTGGGTCAGGAAGATCCCTTGGGGGAAGGAAATGGCAGCCCACTTCAGTACTCTTGCCTGGGAAATCCCATGCACAGAGGAACCTGGTGGATTACCATCCATGGGGTTGTAAGAGTCAGACATGGCTTAGTGACTAAACCTTTAACATAATCTCCTCTAATACCTTTAGCTTCCGAAATATAGTTTATCTTTGCCTTTTTGGCTTGGTTAATTGGAACTGTTTGCCTTATCCATACATTTTATAGTTCTTGCTTGAGATAGGATTATCTTTAAGCAAAATTTTTGGACCAAATTATTTCCTAAATGGAATCAAGATTAAGCCTTCTTGATATTTACTGGACTCTCATATCATCTATAGAGGAAATCACTCTGATAGTTTATACTTCAAAAAAGCATATTTTTAAAATAATATATGAAAACAATATCCAAATCTGCATGATTTTACTTTCAGTTTTGGGTGTTACATAGTCTTTTAAGAATTTTGTAGCTGGTCTGATGATTCTCTTTCAGGGTGATAAGGTACTTGTGGTAGTTCACTGATATATAAATATACTTAACTCCACAAAGAGATATTTTTGCTTCACATGCCAAATATCTGTATGGAGATTTATGCACAGATATACTGTGTGATGTTCCATCTAAGTCCACTGCTGGAGGTGCAAGTTTAATACTAAATAGGTATTGTTCATATTGGTCAAAAATAGACTAGTAGAAATTTTAGTTCTCTTTTTACCTCCCACATTCCCAAAGTGACTGCATAGAGATTCAAATTATGTTAGAAACTGACAGAAAATCCCAACTTTACAGCATCTGTAACAAATACTGCTGATATCTCAGAAACCCAAAAAACTGAATTTAAAACTCAAGTAATGAAGATCCTTGCTATAAAGAATAGCAAGGAAAGAAAAGAAAGCCTCCTTCAGATATCAATGGAAAAAAAAATAGAGGAAAAAAATAGAATGGGAAAGGGCAGAGATCTCATCAAGAGATACTACGGGAATGCTTCTTGCATAAATGGGAACAATAAAGGACAGAAATGATACAGACCTAACAGAAGCAGAAGATATTAAAAAGAAGTGGCAAGAATACACAGAAAACCTTTACCAAAAAAATCTTCATGACCCAGATAATCACAATGGTGTGATCACTCACCTAGAGCCAGACATCCTGGAATGTGAAGTTAAGTGGGCCTTAGGAAGCATCACTACAAACAAAGCTGGTGAAGGTGATGGAATTTCAGTTGATCTATTTCAAATCCTAAATAATGCTACTGTGAAAGTGCTGCACTCAATGTACCAACAAATTTGGAAAACTCAGCAGTGGCCACAGGACTGGTCACTTTTCATTACAATCCCAAGGAAAGGTAATGCCAGAGAATATTCAAACTACTGCACAAATGCATTCATCTCACATGCTAGCAAAGTAATACTAAAAATTCTCCAAGTCAGCCTTCAACAGGCCATGAACCATGAACTTCCAGATATTCAATCTGGTTTTAGAAAAGGTAGAGGAACCAGAAAACAAACTGCCAACATCAGTTGGATCATCAAAAAAGCAAGAGAGCTTCAGAAAAACAACTACTTCTGCTTTTTGACAATGCCAAAGCCTTTGACTAAAGGATCAGAACAAACTGGAAAATTCTTCAAGAGATGGGAATACCAGAGCACCTGACTTGCATCTTGAGAAATCTGTATGCATGTGAGAAAGGAACACTTAGAACTGGATGTGGAGCAACAGACTAGTTCCAAATTGGGAAAGTAGTGCTTCAAGGCGGTCTATTGTTACCATGCTTATTTAACTTATATGCAGAGTACATCATGAGAAATGCTGGGCTGGAAGAAGCACAGGCTGGAATTAATATTGCTGGGAGAAATATGAATAACTTCAGATATGCAGATGACACCACCCTAATAGCAGAAAGTGAAGAAGAACTAAAGAGCCTCTTGATGCAAGTGAAAGAGGAGAGTGAAAAAGTTGACTTAAAGTTCAACATTCAGAAAACTAAGATCATGACATCTGGTCCCATCACTTCATGGCAAACAGATGGGGAAACAGTGGCTGACTTTGCTTTTTTGGTCTCCAAAATGACTGAAGATGGTGACAGCAGCCATGAATTCAAAAGATGCTCCTTGGAAGGAAAGCTATGACCAACCTGGACAGCATATTAAAAAGCAGAGACATTACTTTGACAACAAAGGTCTGTCTACTCAAAGCTATGGTTTTTCCAGTGGTCATGTATGGATGTGAGAGTTGGATTATAAAGAAAGCTGAGTGCTGAAGAATTGATGCTTTTGAACTGTGATGTTGGAGAAGACTCTTGAGAATCCCTTGGACTGCAAGAAAATCCAGCCAGTCAATGGGTAAGGAAATCAGTCCTGAATATTCATTGGAAGGACTAATGTTGAAGCTGAAACTCCCATACTTTGGCCACCTGCTGTGAAGAACCAACTCATTGGAAAAGACCCTGTTGCTTGGAAAGATGGAAGGCAGGAGAAGGAGGTGACAGAGGATGAGATGGTTGTATGGCATCACTGACTCAATGGACATGAGTTTAAGTAAACTGCAGGAGCTGGTGATGGAGAAGGTGGCCTGGTGTGATGCACCCTTGGGGTCACAAAGAGTCATATATGACTGAGAAACTGAACTGAACTGAATGAAGAGCCCCTTGTTACCCTTATTGATATCCACCACTTGGCCAGGTTGTCCAAGGTGATCATGTGAGAGGTGGCTCAGTGCAACTTGGAGTATATATTACAACTGATTGTGGGACAAAATAAAGACACTGCCAAGGCATAAACATTGGCCATTAGATATGTCAGAGTGGATTTTGAGGAAACTAAAAATGTAAGTTTTTTAGTCTAAAAATATATGTCTCTGTTCTGTTTGCCTAGCCTCAATGCCATAGCTCTATTTGGTCTTAAGCTAGAAGCTGGGTTTTATAAACCCTCAATTCACATGGCAATGGCATTGATAGAAAATTTTGAAATAAATACAGTATAGTGAATAATATTACACTTTTGGACACAGTAGTACATGGATGTGATTCCATTTCTGTCACTTATTACCTGTGTAATTTCAGGTATTGACTGTGCTTCTCTAGGCCTCAGTATCTTACAGAAGGAAAGAATCTTGCCAAATTATTAAAAAGAAAATCTAGTACCCTGTTAGATATGAGGTACAATTTAATACATAAATGTTCAGTTCAGTCGCTCAGTCATGTTCGGCTCTTTGCAACCCCATGGACTGCAGCATGCCAGGTCTCCCTGCCCATCACCAACTCCAAGAGATTTCTCAAACCCATGCCCATTGAGTCGGTGATGCCATAAAACCATCTCATTTTCTATTGTCCCCTTCTCTTTCCACCTTCAATCTTTCCCAGCATCAGGGTCTTTTCTAATGAGTCAGTACTTCACATGAGGTGGCTAAAGTATTGAAGCTTCAGAATCAGTCATTCCAATGAATATTCAGGACTGATTTCCTTTAGAATGGACTGGGTGGATCTCTTTGCTGCCCAAGGGACTCTCAAGAGTGTTCTCCAACACCACAGTTCAAAAGCCTCAATTCTTCAGCACTCAGGTTCATTTATAGCTCAACTCTCACATCCATACATGACTAGTGAAAAAAATAGAGCTTTGAACCTTTGTCAGCTCTGCTTTTTAAAAAATGTATAGGTTGAGAATAGTTTTACTTCCAAGGAGCAAAGTGTCCTTGAATATCATGGCTGCAGTCATCATCTGCAGTGATTTTGGAGCCCAAGGAAATAAAGTTTGTCACTGTTTCCATTGTTTCCCCATCTATTTGCCATGAAGTGATGGGACCAGACGCCATGATCTTTGTTTTTTTGAATGTCGAGTTTCAAGCCAGTTTTTTCACTCTCTTCTTTCATCAAGAGGTGCTTTAGTTCCTCTTTGCTCTCTGCCATATGGGTGGTGTCATCTGCATGTTTGAGGTTATTGATATTTCTCCCTACAATCGTGATTCCAGCTTGTGCTTCATCCAGCTCAGCATTTTGCACAAAGTATCTGCATATAAGTTAAATAAGCAGGGTGACAATATACAGCCTTGATGTATTCCTTTCCCAATTTGAAACCAATTCCACTGTTCAATGTCCGGTTCTAATTGTTGCTTCTTGACCTACTTATGGATTTCTCATGACACACATAAGGTAGTCTGGTATTTCAATATCTTGTATTTTCCACAGTGTTGTTCAGTTCAGTTCAGTTCAGTCGCTCAGTTGTGTCTGACTCTTCGTGACCACATGAACTGCAGCACGCCAGGCCTCCCTGTCCATCACCATCTCCCAGAGTTCAGTCAGACTCACGTTTATTGAGTCAGCGATGCCATCCAGCCATCTCATCCTCTGTCGTCCCCTTCTCCTCCTGCCCCCAATCCTTCCCTGCATCAGAGTCTTTTCCAGTGAGTCAAATCTTTGCATGAGGTGGCCACAGTACTGGAGTCTCAGCTTTAGCATCATTCCTTCCAAAGAAATCCCAGGGCTAATCTCCTTTAGAATGGACTGGTTGGATCTCCTTGCAGTCCAAGGGACTCTCAAGAGTCTTCTCCAACACCACNCGCTCAGCCTTCTTCACAGCCCAACTCTCACATCCATACATGACCACTGGAAAAACCATAGCCTTAACTAGATGGACCTTAGTCGGCAAAGTAATGTCTCTGCTTTTGAATATACTGTCTAGGTTGGTCATAACTTTTCTTCCAAGGGCTAAGCGTCTTTTAAATTCATGGCTTCAGTCACCATCTGCAGTGATTTTAGAGCCCCCAAAAATAAGGCCTGATAAGGTTTCCACTCTTTCCCCATCTATTTCCCATGAAGTGATGGGACTGGATGCCATGATCTTAGTTTTCTGAATGTTGAGCTTTAAACCAACTTTTTCACTTTCCTCTTTCACTTTCATCAAGAGGCTCTTTAGTTCGTCACTTTCTGCCATAAGGGTGGTATCATCTTCATATCTGAGGTTATTGATATTTCTCCCGGGAATCTTGATTCCAGCTTGTGTTTCTTCTAGTCCAGCATTTCTCATTATGTACTCTGCATGTAAGTTAAATAAACAGTGTGGCAGTATACAGCCTTGACGTACTCCTTTTCCTATTTGGAACCAGTCTGTTGTTCCATGTCCGGTTCTAACTGTTGCTTCCTGACCTGCATACAGATTTCTCAAAAGGCAGGTCAGGTGGTCTGGTATTCCCATCTCTTTCAGAATTTTCCAGTTTATTGGATCTACACAGTCAAATGCTTTGGCAAAGTCAAAAAGGCAGAAGTGGATGTCTTTCTGGAGCTCTCTTGCTTTTTCTATGTCCAGTGTATGTTGGCGATGTGATCTCTGGTTCCTCTGCCTTTTCTAAATCCTGCTTTAACATTTGGAAGTTCACAGTTCAAGAACTGATGAAGCCTGGCTTGGAGAATTTTGAGGATTACTTTGCTACTGTGTGAGATGAGTGCAATTGTGCTGTAGTTTGAGCATTCTTCAGCATTGTCTTTCTTTGGGATTGGAATGAAAACTGACCTTTTCCAGTCCTGTGTCCAATACTTAGTTTTCCAAACTTGCTGACATGTTGTGTGCCACACTTTAACACTTTAACAGCATCATCTTTTAAAACTTGAAATAGCTTAGCTCAAATTCCATCACCTCAACTTTTTTGCTCATAGTGAACCTTCCTAAGGCCCACTTGACTTCAGATTCCACGATGTCTGGCTCTAGGTGAGGATCACATCATGATTATCTGGGTCACTAAGGTATTTTTGCATAGTTCTTCTGAGTATTCTTGTCACATCTTCTTAATATCTTCTCCTTCTGTTAGGTCCATATGGTTTCTGTCCTTTATTGTGTCCATCTTTGCATGAAGTATTCCTTTGGTATCTCTAATTTTCTTGTAGAGATTTCTAATCTTTCCCATTCTATTGTTTTCCTTTATTTTTTCACATTGTTAACTAAGGAATGCTTTCTTATCTCTCCTTGCTGTTGTTTGGAACTCTGTATTCAAATGGGTATGTCATTCCTTTTCTCCTTTACCTTTGGCTTCTCTTTTTTTTTTTCTCAATTACTTGTAAGGTGTCCTCAGACAACCATTTTGCCTTTTTTGCATTCCTTTTTCTTGAAGATGGTCTTGATCCCTGCTTTTTCTATAATGTCCTGATCCTCTATCCATAGTTATTCAGGCATTCTGTCAGATGTGATCCCTTGAATCTGTTTGTCACTTCCACTGTATAATCGTTAGGGATTTGATTTAGGTCATACCTGAATGGTCTAATGGTTTTTCCTACTTTCTTCAATTTAAGTCTGAATTTGACAATAAGGAGCTCATGAGTTGAGCCACAGTCAGCTCCTGGTATTGTTCATTCTGACTGTATAGAGCTTCTCCATCTTTGGCTGCAACAATTATAGTTAATCTGATTTCTGTATTGACCATCTGGTGATGTCCACATGTACAGTCATCTCTTGTACTGTGGGAAAGGAGTGTTTGCACTGATTTGCTATGACCAGTGCATTGTCTTGGCAAAACTCTATTAGCCTTTGCCCTGCTGCATTTTGTACTCCAGGGGAAAACTTGCCTGTTACTCCAGGAATCTCGTGACTTCCTACATTTTCTTTTCAGTTCCCTATAATGAAAAGGACATCAATTTTTTGGCATTAGTTCTAGAAGGTAATGTAGGTAATCTTAGACCCTTTCAACTTCAGCTTCTTTGGCATTAGTGGTCGGGGCACAGACTTAGATTACTGTGATATTGAATGATTTGCCTTGGAAACAAACAGAAATTATTGTCATTTTTGAGATTGTACCCAAGCACTGCATTTAGGATTCTTTTGTTGACTATGAGGGGTACTCTGTTTCTTTTAAGGGATTCTTGTCTTCAGTTATAGATATAATGGTCACAGGAATTAAATTCTCCCTATCCAATCCATTAAAATGTCTATGTTTACTCCATCTCCTGTGTGACCACTTTCAATATACCTTGATTCAAGGACGTAACTTTCCAGGTTCCTATGCAATATTATTCTTTACAGCATCAGGCTTTACTTTTATCACCATCAGTCACATCCACAGCTGTTGTTTTTGCTTATTCTCTTTATTTTTTTGCTTATTTATTTTTTGCTTATGTCTCTTTATTCTTTCTGGAATTATTTCTCCAGTAGCATATTGGGCACCTACCAACCTGATAGTTCGTCTTTCAGTGTCTTTTTTTTTTTTTCCTTTCCATACTGTTCATGGGGTTCTCAAGCCAAGAATACTGAAGTGGCTTGCCATTCCCCTCTCCAGTGAACCACATTTTGTCAGAACTCTGCACCATGACCCGTCAGTCTTGGCTGGCCCTACAAGGCATGGCTCATAGTTTCACTGAATTAGACAAGTTTGTGGTCCATGTGATCAGTTTGGTTAGTTTGTGATGTTTGGTTGTAATCATTATGGTACAGTAAGTAATTGTTACTATACCATAATTTGTTCAAACAATTTAATAGTTAAAACACCTTTAGTTTAAGTATCATTAAAAAGAAAAGCACTTCCAAATCAAATTACAAGGCTTGTCCTGATGTTACAGATATATCAGAATCAGTAAACTATAGTACTACTCACTTAAACATCACAATTTATTTCTAATATTTAGTCCCTTGGGGAAAATTTAATATGATTTGATAGAAATGTTACAGCATTATTTTGTAATAGTTTTATGTTTTGTATTTAACATAAATATAACATATTTTGACAATAAATTTTAAGAAAGCTTTAATATTTATTTTAACAAGAGAAGATGATCAGCACAAGCAAAACTTTTTGTTAGCATTTTTCTGTATGAAATATAATTAGACACCGTCTGGGATTTATACACTTTCTTTAAAAATGTGATAACAAATCTGTCCTAATTAGAACTTCTTCAAAGTTGTTAATGAACATTCAAAGTTAGATATTAATACTCAATTTATTAATTTGAGAGTTTTCTTTTTTTTTTAGAGAAATGAGTAAAAAAAATGTTTACTTATTTGCTTAATACTTAAGATAAAGGTGAAAACAATCATGTTGGAAAAGATTATGTTAAAGCCTATAGAATATTTGTGATTAGAACAAACACATAGGGTTGCCGTTCACAAATTAATTAAAATAAAATATAATATAGAAGGAAAATTAGATATTTTATTGTCATATTCAAAATTTAATTATTATTTAACAAATTCTGATATATTTAACAAGTTTAGTTCTCCACAATGTATTTTTAAAAAATGCTACTTTACCTCTTGTCTTCAAAATTAAAATTGAATGCTTATAAAACATCACAAAATAACGTAAACCAGCTCTGATTCTTTGTATTCAAACTTGTTCCTATCACAGTCTCTAATAAAGGTAATCTTCCTAAAATTAAAGACATTTTTTTCCCTCCAAATTTATATTCAGTCATTCAGGAAATCCTTTCAATTAAGTCTCAGATCCATCACCATCAACTTCTCCACCACTATCACCCTTATTCAAGACATCCTTGTTGCTTTATTTATTTTCCACTCAGCATATTGTAAGGACCTCTATTTTTCCTGCTTATACTCTTGCACTATTCCTGTTTATGCTCAATATAGCAGTCACGGTTAGTCTGTTAAATATTTAATCACTTCATGTCAGTCTGTTTTCATCCTCCACTACTTCCATGGTGCCACGTTTTTCTCCAAGCAAATGTCAAACAAGGTCTTACACAGTTCAAGCTCTTGTTAATCCCTATAATGTTAGCTCCTATTCTTCTGCCCTTATTTATTCTACTTAACCACTTTGCTGTCCCTGAACACTCCAGACATACTCCCATGTTAAGGCTTTTGCACTATTTTCTTTTCCTGAAGTATTCTGATATTATTGACCTGGCTCATTTCCTCAAGTTCATTAAGAATTTACCCAAATAGTATCCTCTCAGTAAGACCTTACTTGACCACCTTATTTATAATTTTAACTGATTTTTCTAGTAGACCCTGTTTCATTTACTTCCTTTAG
>SJYF01000021.1:458376-468664 GCA_006410515.1 Procapra przewalskii | reverse complement strand
TTACAGTATTAAGAATGAACAAAAGGTTATTTTTTAAGATATTTTTTATCTCATGTGCAAGACTGCAACATCACTTCATTATTATTATTATTATTTTTATGCCAACATGGTGCTATGGATTGAATTGTGTCCTCTCAAAATTCATATGTTGAAAACTTAATTCCTCGTGTGACTAAATTGGGAAATACAACCTATACGAAGTTAACTAAGATTCGTGAGATCATAAGGATGGAGATATGTAGAATAGAATTGATGTCACTGTTAGAAGAAACATCAGAGCTTTTCCTCTCTCTCTCCCTCATAATGTGCAGAAAAGAAGAAAGCCATGTGAGCACACAAAATGGTGGATGCCTACATTCAGAGTGATAGAGTTCACCAGAAAACAACAAATCTGCACTCTGATCTCAAACTTCAGGACTCCAAAATGTTAAGAAAATATATATGTGTGTTTAAGTCACCCAATCTATAGTATTTTGTTATATAGCAGCCTAAGTAGTTAAAATATACAAAAAAAATTTTTTTTTTCATTTCTTACTGACTGTGTTGTCTAATTAAGGTATTTAAAATTCTTTAACTTCAATCTAATCTCCTTACATCTAATCTCCTTACCAATTAATTGGATCAGATCAAACTATTTATTGATTCATTCTGTCCTAAAATATTTTCATATTTTTTCTAGCACATAGGCCCATAATTCTTGTGGCTAACTACAAACTATATGATTACATTCCCTTAGCTCTTATTTTGACTGATTTTAATAACATGCTTTTGATATCACTCTCAAAAGTATATAATAAATGTTGAACATCCTAGTAGATTTAATTAATTCTAGTGTTTTTCATTGCTACTAGTGGTAAGGAACATGCTTGTCAATGCAGGGGACAAAAAAGGAGGAAATGGTAACCCACTGCAGTTTTCTTGACTGAAGAATCCCATGGACAGAGGAGCCTGGTGGGGTACCATCCATAGAGTTGCAAGGAATTGGACACGACTGAAGCAATCTAGTAGGCACACATTTCCCCCCCCCCCTTAATATGTATTTACTTATTTAGCTGTGTCAGGTCTTAGTGGAGACACTTGATAGCTGTGGGCTTCAGAGCATGTGGGCTTAGCTGCTCAGTGGCATGTTGGATCACAGTTCTCTGATCAGGGATTGAATCCACCTCCCCTGCATTGCAAGGCTGTTTCTTAACCACCGGACATCCAGGGAAGCCCCACAACATTGTTTTTAGATGGGATGAGAAATCCATATGAGGAAAAGATTAACTAGATCAAAAACATGTTAATGGCACAAAGAAAGCTGTAAGAAAATAAAAAGTGAAATAAAAGAGAAAAAAATGTCAGACAAAATAGGGTAAGGATTTTTACTTGATAAACAATTAACTTGTGAAGTACAAACTTGAAAAAAATTGTCCTCAGATATTGTGGGCAAGAACCTAAAGATAGACATGATGCTACCTAGGAGATATGAGAAATAGAACAAATATTAAACTTGGGGATTATAACTGGTTTTAATTATGATTAGGGCCTTGATTTCTGGTTATGATTTATATAGTCACAAGAGATCATCCCTTTCATGCAAGCAACCAAAAGCTACAAAATGTTAAGTTTAAAACCAACCTGAGAATTATGGATATAAAGAATTCTAAATTAAGCAAATTTAAGAAAATAGTGAGCTGGTCATAGAAGAGACTGATCTCTTTCTTATTATAGTACTAATAGCAGGAGGTATCTGATATAAATGACATAAGAGAAACTAGAGTGGACTGTAACAGATTGATAATACACTCTAGCATAAGGGGTTATATCAAAAAATGTCCCACTCACAGTCACACTTGCCAAGACTTTCTCATGGCCCATCACATGTGATGAATGTTTGTGTTGTTTCAGGTGTTTACAGAAGTATATACAATTGTCAAAACTCATTCAACTGAATATTTATGATCCATTGACTTTACTGATAAATTTAGAGTATATATTCATAAAAATTTCATTTTAATAAAAAACAATATTTTGGAGACTTCAATGGGAGAAAATGTTTCATAACATGTACAAAATAGAAATAAGTGAAAAGTTAAAAAATTATGAGGAAAAAAATTCAAGGTGTTATATGCTAGTAATATAATAGCAGATTCAGATAGCAAAACTAAAATATGTGAAGTGATGATTGTGTAGATAAAAATAAGGAAGTAAAAATGGTGAACTTTTCATTATTCTGAGGAACAATGTTTGTCTTAAGATTTTAAACATTTGTGCTGTTTTAATGAATACATACTTATATGCATATATAAATTGAAGACACAAACCTAGACATGATCTTGCAGATGACACAAATAATATAAATGACATAAAATATCCTATAATGTTCTATATAGGAAAATTATATTACATGGAAAGAGGCAAGAAAGTAGATGATTTTTCATTATAGCCTTATTATTCTTTATGTTAGGGAGAAGATGATGAAAGACAATTGAACAAAATGACAATCACATGTTATTTTCACTGCATGACCTTCTTTGTAATGTTATTATAAATATATGTAATGAGCTGCCTAAAGACATAAAGTAAGCCAACTATACAGACATTGGAGTACATTTGTTTAGATTATATGTATCTTGCTGCACTGAAAAGTAGTTGATTATAAATATTTTTATTTGTTTATCTATTTATTTACTTATTTTTGAGTATTCTGTATCTTTATTGTATCACATTGGCTTTCTCTAGTGCAGCAAGAGGGAATTATTCTTTGTTCCAGTACACTGGCTACTCGTTGCAGTGTCTTCTTGTGTTGAGGAGCATGGATTTATTTGCCACATGGCATGTGGGCACGTGGGATCTTCCTAGACCAGGGAACAAACTCTTGTTCATTCCCGGCATTGGAAAGTGGATTTTTAACCAATGGACTGCCAAGGAAGTCAGATCGTCAACCTCAAAACAGGGAAAGTAAAGGGTTTAAAAATATTTCAGTAATAACATGTAAATTTTACTTCAAAAAGTTGACGTTAATTTTTATTATGATTAATGGTATAATATTTATAATATATAGTTATCCATTAAGTTAAATATGTTTATCCCTGTGGACAGGGATTGTGTTATAGTTTGCATAAAATAAAATTGCAAAATCCCTTGGTGGTATATATTCAATACCAATATATGCTAAACAAAAGTATTTAGAAGAGAGTGAAAAAGAGGTAATAGTATTCCAAAGATGTTAACTAGTAAAAGAAATTCTAGGATGCACAAGTAAAATACTTAGTAGAAAGAAAAGACATAAATAATTGGACTATATGGAACTGTAGAGAAAATTGAAAAAAAAAAAAAGAACCTGATGTGGGCATAGTACCAGATGATATGGATTTATGGATAACGTTGTATGATGTGACAATGATATTGGAATAATGTAGGAGAATATCTTTACATTTTAAGCTTGTGTGTAGGATTATTTATGAATTGTGTCATGTCTGTACTTTAACTGTAAATGGTTAAAATAATATTTAAGATTATATAGTTAAGCCAGGAGTGAGGAGCAATTTAGAGAGTATGGTATATGTCATGAGTTTTTAAAGAAAGAAATAAAAAATATGGGCGTGTACATTTTCCTAGAAAATGAAAGTGCGTTCTTCTACAACCATTGTTAAGTATATAGGCTGTGCATTTCCAAATACAATTTAGTGGAATTTAATTGGAAATTAAAGCAATATTGGCAACAAAAATATCTTACCATCATAATGTAGAGGTCAGAAGAAAATGATTTATAATTTACCCTGAGTTAATTTTGGAGGTACTTGTGTACATTCTAAAGTTTAGTTAGCATGTGACTTTGAATATATCTCTAAATTGTATAAAATTGAGGCTGACCTTAATCCCTAGAGAGCTTTTTTTTAATTTTTCAATGCTAGAACAATGACTCAGATTCACCGTGTTTCCAAGGAAACAAACTGAGAACAAAGCAGGGGAAGTGGTCTTTTTGGCCTCTATAAACAAATAAAATTATTTTCACTTACCCTTACAATAGTTATTTTGTGATTTTTTGTGACAATGTTAAAATATTCTAAGGGTTTTCATTGTGATATTTACTGTTTCCTGGGCATTATGTAGCCATAGAAATATCTAGCAAGTTTATAGCAAAATACAAAGCAGTGAGGAATTGTTTTTATCTTTTTTTTCCCAAAGAAGACATGAGTTAGTTCAGTTCAGTTGCTCAGTCATGTCTGCTCTTTGCAACCCCGTGAATCACAGCACTCCAGGCCTCCCTGTCCATCAACATCACCTGGAGTTCCCTGAAACTCACGTCCATCAAGTCGGTGATGCCATCCAGCCATCCCATCCTCTGTCGTCCCCTTCTCCTGCTGCCTCCAGTCCCTCCTAGCATCAGGCCTTTTCCAGTGAGCCAACTCTTCACATGAGGTGGCTAAAGTATCAGAGTTTCAGCCTCAGCATTAGTCCTGCCAATGAAAACCCAGGATGGATCTTTGGGATGGACTGGTTGGATCTCCTTGCAGCCCAAGGAACTCTCAAGAGTCTTCTCCAACACCACAGTTCAAAAGCATCAGTTTTTCAGTGCTCAGCTTTCTTCACAGTCCAACTCTCACATTTATACATGACCACTGGAAAAACGATAGCCTTGATTAGATGGACCTTTGTTGAAAAGTAATAACTCTGCTTTTCAATACGCTATCTAAGTTGGTATTAAATTTCCTTCCAAGGAGTAAGCGTCTTTTAATTTCATGGCTGCAATCACCATCTGCAGTGATTTTGGAGCCCCAAGTCTGACACTGTTTCCACTGTTTCCCCATCTATTTCCCATGAAGTGATGGGACCAGATGCCATGGTCTTCATTTTCTGAATGTTAAGCTTTAAGCCCACTTTTTCACTCTCCTCTTTCACTTTCATCAAGAGGCTTTTTAGTTCCTCCTCACTTTCTGCCATAAGGGTAGTGTCATCTGCATATCTGAGGTTATTGATATTTCTCCAGGTAATCTTGATTCCAGCTTGTGCTTTTTCCATCCCAGCATTTCTCATGATGTACTCTGCATAGAAGTTAAATAAGCAGGGAATACACAGCCTTGACGGACTCCTTTTCCTATTTAAACCAGTCTATTGTTCCATGTCCAGTTCTAACTTTTGCTTCCTGACCTACAGATTGTCAATAGGTATCTGAAAAGAGTCTCAACCTCACTAATCAGAAAGATGCAGGTTAAATTCACAGTAAGATCTTACTTCATACATGTTACCATGACTATTATCAAAAAGATAGAAAACAAGTGTTAGCTAAAATGTAGGAAAATGGGAACATTTGTGTAGTTTGTAGGTATGTAAATTGATATCATTATGGAAACCAGCACTGAGATATCTCAAAATAATTAAAATTATAAATAGGATTACCTTGTTGTTGTCACAAAGTCTCTTCAGACTTGTTGTGACCCCATAAAGTACAATATGACAGGTTCCCTTTCCTTCACTATCTCATGTTTGTTGCTTAAAACTCATGTCCACTGAGTCAGTGATATCATCCAACCATCTCATTTTCTGTTGCCCCCTTCAACTCCTGCCTTTAATCTTTCCCAGCATCAGGGTCTTTTCTACTTGTGGTCTTTTCTAAAGCAATTCAAAAGCATCAATTCTTTGGATTCAGCCTTCTTTATTATAAATTTATTTATTTTAATTGGAGGCTAACTACAATATTTTATTGGTTTTGCCATACATCAACATGAATCTGCCACGTGTTCCCCATCCTGAACCCCCTCCCACCACCTTCCCCATACCGTCTCTGGGTCATCCCAGTGCACCAACCCCAAGCATCCTGTATCATGCATCGAACCTGGACTGAGGATCCGTTTCACATATGATAATATACAGGCTTCAATGCCATTCTCCCAAATCATCCCACCCTTTCCCTCTCCCTCAGAGTCCGAAAGTCCATTCTATACATCTGTTTCTCTTTTGCTGTCTCTCATACAGGGTTATTGTTACCATCTTTCTAAATTCCATATATATGCATTAGTATACTGTATTGGTGTTTTTCTTTCTGGCTTACTTCACTCTGTATAATCAGCTCCACTTTCATCTACTTCATTAGAACTGATTGAAATGTATGCTTTTTAATGTCTAAGTAATACTCCATCGTGTATATGTGCCATAGCTTTCTTATCCATTCATCTGCTGATGGACATCTAGGTTGCTTCCATGTCCTGGCTATTGTAAACAGTTCTACAATGAACATTGGGGTACACTTGTCTCTTTCAAGTCTGGTTTCCTCCATGTGTGTGCCCAGCAGTGGGATAGCTGGGTCGTATGGCAGTTCTATTTCCAGTTTTTTAAGGAATCTCCATACTGTTCTCCATAGAGGCTGTACTAGATTGCATTCCCACCAACAGTGTAAGAGGGTTCCGTTTTCTCCACACCCTCTCCAGCATTTATTGCTTGTAGACTTTTGGATAGCAGCCATTCTGACTGGTGTGAAATGGTATCTCATTGTGGTTTTGATTTGCATTTCTCTGATGAGTGATGTTGAGCATCTTTTCATGTGTTTGTTAGCCATCCGTATGTCTTCTTTGGAGAAATGTCTGTTTCTTTCTTTGGCCCATTTTTTGATTGGGTCATTTATTTTTCTGGAATTGAGCTGCAGGAGTTGCTTGTATATTTTTGAGATTAGTTGTTTGTCAGTTGTTTCATTTGCTATTATTTTCTCCAATTCGGAAGACTGTCTTTTCACCTTGCTATAGTTTCCTTTGTTGTGCAGAAGCTTTTGAGTTTAATTAGGTCCCATTTGTTTATTTTTGCTTTTATTTCCAATATTGTGCAAAGTAGATCGGAGAGAATCCTGCTGTGATTTATGTCGGAGAGTGTTTTCCCTATGTTCTTCTCTAAGAATTTTATAGTTTCTGGTCTTACGTTTAGATCTTTAATCCATTTTGAGTTGATTTTTGTGTATTGTGTTAGAAAATGTTCTAGTTTCATTCTTTTACAAGTGGTTGACCAGTTTTCCCAGCACCACTTGTTAAAGAGATTATATTTTCTCCATTTTATATTCTTGCCTCCTTTGTCAAAGATAAGGTGTTCATAGGTGCATGAATTTATCTCTGGCCTTTCTATTTTGTTCCATTGATCTATATTTCTGTCTTTGTGCCAGTATCATACTGTCTTAATGACTGTGGCCTTTTAGTAGAGCCTGAAGTCAGGCAGGTTGATTCCTCCAGGTCCATTCTTCTTTCTCAAGATTGCTTTGGCTATTCGAGGTTTTTATATTTCCAGAAAATTGTGAAATTATTTGTTCTAACTCTTTGAAAAATACCATTGGTAGCTCGATAGGGATCACATTGAAACTATAGATTACTTTGCGTAGTATACTCATTTTCACTATACTGATTCTTCTGATCCATGAACACAGTATATTTCTCCATTTATTAGTGTCCTCTTTGATTTCTTTCACCAGTGTTTTATAGTTTTCTATATATAGGTCTATTTCTTTAGGTAGACATATTCTTTTTGTTACAATGGTGAATGGAAACTTTTCCTTAATTTCTCCATCTGTTTTCTCAATGTTAGTGTATAGGAATGCAAGGGATTTCTGCATCTTAATTTTATATCCTGCAACTTTACTATATTCATTGATTTGCTCCAGTAATTTTCTGGTGGAGTCTTTAGGGTTTTCTATGTAGAGGATCATGTCATCTGCAAACAATGATAGTTTTACTTCTTCTTTTCCAATCTAGATTCCTTTTATTTATTTGTCTGCTCTGATTACTGTAGCCAAAACTTCCAAAACTATGTTGAATACTACTGGTGAGAGTGGGTACCCTTGTCTTATTCCTGACTTTAGGGGAAATACTACCAATTTTTCGCCATTGAAGATAATGTTTGCTGTGGCTTTGTCATATATAGCTTTTATTATGTTGAGGAAAGCCTTTGACAATATTCAACATCAATTTATGAAAAAAAAAAAAAAACCCTCCAGAATGCATTCAGCCTTCTTTATGGTCCAAATCTCACATCCATACATAATGATTGAATAAACTACAGTTTTGACTATAAAAACCTTTTCTGGCAGAGAGATGTCTTTACTTTTCAATAGGGTATCAGGTTTTGTCACAACTTTTCTTCCAAGGAACAAGTATCTATTAATTTCTTGGCTGCAGTCATAATCTGCACTGAGTCTGGAGTCCAAGAAAATAAAATCTATTACTGCTTCCATTTTATTCCCATCCATTTGCTATGAAGAGATGGGACCAGGTGCCCTGATCTTAATTTTCTTACTGCTGAGTTTTAAGTTGATTTTTTCACTCTCTTTCTTAATCTTCATTAAGAGGCTCTTTAGTTCTTCCTAACATACTATTACTAGTTTTCATTCCAATCCCAATGAAAGGTAGTGCCAAAGAATGCTCAAACTATAGCACAATTGCACTCATCTCACATGCTAGTAAACTAATGCTCAAAATTCACCAAGCCAGGCTTCAGCAATATGTGAACTGTGAAATTCCAGATGTTCAAGCTGGTTTTAGAAAAGCCAGAGGAACCAGAGATCAAATTGCCAACAACTGCTAGATCATGGGAAAAGGA
This sequence comes from Procapra przewalskii, assembly GCA_006410515.1. Taxonomy (NCBI): domain Eukaryota; kingdom Metazoa; phylum Chordata; class Mammalia; order Artiodactyla; family Bovidae; genus Procapra; species Procapra przewalskii. Next base: position 460,105 of record SJYF01000021.1, on the reverse strand, counting down.
AGAGAGTTCCAGAAAAAAAAAAAAAATCTATGTCTGCTTTACTCACTATGCCAAAGCCTTTGACTGTGTGGATCACAATAAACTGGGAAATTCTGAAAGAGATGGGAATACTAGACCACCTGAACTGTCTCTTGAGAAATCAGTATGCAGGTCTGTAAGCAACAGTTAGAGTTGGATATGGAGCAACAGACTGGCTCCAAACAGGCAAAGGAGTATATCAAGGCTGTATATTGTCACCCTGCTTATTTAACTTCTATGAAGAGTACATCATGAGAAACGCTGGGCTGAAAGAAGCACAAGCTGGAATCAAAATTGCTGGAAGAAGTATCAACAACCTCAGATATGCAGATGACACCACTCTTATGGCAGAAAGTGAAGAGGAACTAAGAAGTCTGTTGATGACAGTGAAATAAAAGAGTGAAAAAGTTGGCTTAAAGCTCAACGCACAGAAAATGAAGATAATGGCATCTGGTCCCATCACTTCATGGGAAATAGATGGGGAAACAGTGGAAACAGTGTCAGACTTTATTTTGGGGGGCTCTAAAATCACTGCAGATGGTGATGGCAGCCATGAAATTAAAAGACGCTTTTTCCTTGGAAGGAAAGTTAATACCAACCGAGATAGCGTATTGAAAAGCAGACATTACTTTGCCAAGAAAGGTCCATTTAGTCAAGGCTATCGTTTTTCCAGTGGTCATGTATGGATATGAGAGTTGGACTGTGAAGAAAGCTGAACACTGAAGAATTGATGCTTCTGAGCTGTGGTATTAGAGAAGACTCTTGAGAGTTCCTTGGACTGCAAGGAGATCCACCCAGTTCATTCTGAAGATCAGTTCCTGGGATTTCTTTGGATGGAATGATGCTAAAGCTGAAACTCTGATACTTTGGCCACATCATGTGAAAAGTTGACACACTGGAAAAACCCTGATGCTGGGAGGAATTGGGGGCAGGAGAAGAAGGGGAGGATAGAGGATGAGATGGCTGGATGGTATCACTGACTCAATGGATATGAGTCTGAGTGAACTCTGGGAGTTGGTGATGGATAGGGAGGCCTGGCATGCTGCAATTCATTGGTTTGAAAAGAGTAGGACACGACTAAGCGACTGAACCGCACAAAGCTGAATTTAATGCCGTTAGAGTGGGATTATCTGCATATCTTACGTTCTTGATATGTCTCCAAGCAATTTTGATTCCCGCTTGTGATTCGTTCAGTCTGGCATTTTGCATAATGTACTCTTAATATAAGTCTATCCCCCAACCAGTAACGCTGAAGAAGCCGAAGTTGAACGGTTTTATGAAGACCTACAAGACTTTTTAGAACTAACACCCAAAAAAGATGTCCTTTTCTCTATAGGGGACTGGAATGCTAAAGTAGGAAGTCAAGAAACATCTGGAGTAACAGGCAAATTTGGCCTTGGAATGTGGAATGAAGCAGGGCAAAGACTAATAAGAGTTTTTCCAAGAAAATGCACAGGTGATAGCAAACACCCTCTTCCAACAACACAAGAGAAGACTCTACACATGGACATCACCAGATGGTCAACACCAAAATCAGATTGATTATATTCTATGCAGCCAAAGATGGAGAAGCTCTATTCAGTCAGCAAAAGCGAGACCAGGAGCTGACTGTGCCTCAGATCATGAACTCCTTATTGCCAAATTCAGACTCAAATTGAAGAAAGTAGGGAAAACCACTAAACCATTCAGGTATGACCTAAATCAAATCCCT
>SJYF01000021.1:423357-448362 GCA_006410515.1 Procapra przewalskii | reverse complement strand
ATTTCTCCTGGCAATCTTGATTCCAGCTTGTGTTTCTTCCAGTCCAGCGTTTCTCATGATGTACTCTGCATAGACGTTAAATAAGCAGGGTGACAATATAGAGCCTTGATGTGCTCCTTTTCCTATCTGGAACCAGTTTGTTGTTCCATGACCAGTTCTAACTGTTGCTTCCTGACCTGCATATAGGTTCCTCAAGAAGCAGGTCAGGTGGCCTGGTATTCCCATCTCTCTCTAAAATATTTTCACAGTTTATTGTGATCCACACAGTCAAAGGCTTTGGCAAAGTAAATAAAGCACAAATAGTTGTTTTTCTGGAACTCTCTTGCTTTTTTGATGATCCAGCAGATGTTGGCAATTTGATCTCTGGTTCCTCTGCCTTTTGTAAAACCAGCTTGAACATCAGGAAATTCACGATTCACGTATTGCTCAAGCCTGGCCTGGAGAATTTTGAGCATTACTTTACTAGCATGTGAGATGACTGCAGCTGTGCCATAGTTTCAGTATTCTTTGGCATGGTCTTTCTTTGGGATTGGAATGAAAACTGACCTTTTCCAGTCCTGTGGCCACTGCTGAGTTTATCAAATTTGCTGGCATATTGAGTGCAGCACTTTAACAGCATCGTCTTTCAAGATTTGAAACACCTCAACTGGAATTCCATCACTTCACTAGCTTTGTTCATAGTGAAACTTTTTAAGGCCCACTTGACTTCACATTCCAGGATGTCTGGCTCTAGATGAGTGATCACACGATGGTGATTGTCTGGATCATGAATATCTTTTTTGTACAGTTCTTCTGTGTGTTCTTGCCACCTCTTCTTAATATCTTCTGCTTCTGTTAGGTCCAGACCATTTCTGTCCTTTATCAAACCCATCTTTGCCTGAAATGTTCCCTTTCTAGCTCTATTTTTTTTGAAGAGATCTCTAGCATTTCCCATTCTGTTCTTTTCCTCTATTTCTTTGTATTGAATGCTGAAGAAAGCTTTCTTATCTCTTCTTGCTCTTCTCTGGGACTTGTATTCAGATGCTTATATCTTTCCTTTTCTCCTTTGCTTTTCACCTCTCTTCTTTTCACAGCTATTTGTAAGGCCTCCCAGACAGCCATTTTGCTTTTTTGCATTTCTTTTCCATGGGGATGGTCTTGCTTCCTGTCTCCTGTACAATGTCATGAACCTCTGTTCATAGTTCATCAGGCACTCTATCAGAACTAGGCCCTTAAATCTATTTCTCACTTCCGCTGTATAATCATAAGGATTTGATTTAGGTCATACCTGAATGGTCTAGTGGTTTTCCCTACTTTCTTCAATTTAATTCTGAATATGGTAATATGGAGTTCATGATTTGAGCCACAGTCAGCTCCTGGTCTTGTTTTTGTTGACTGTATAGAGCTTCTCCATTTTTGGCTGCAAATAATATAATCAATCTGATTTTCGTGCTGACCATCTAATGATGTGCATGTGTAGAGTCTTCTCTTGTGTTGTTGGAAGTGGGTGTTTGCTATGACCAGTACATTTTTTTGGCAAAACTGTATTAGTCTTTGCCCTGCTTCATTCCACATTCCAAGGCCAAATTTGCCTGTTACTCCAGGTGTTTCTTGACTTCCTACTTTTGCATTCCAGTCCCCTATAATGAAAAAGACATCTTTTTGATGTTAGTTCTAAAAGGTCTTGTAGTTCCTTAGTCTTTCTTCCCAGTCAGTCTCCTATAGAATTTCCCCCCTGTTTTGCTTAATAACATTCTTTAAATTATTGCCCTCTAGCTAAGTTGTAGTATGCACCTGATGTTTACTTCTCCAAGACAAAACTCCCTAACACTCCTTTCCTCTATCCTTCATTCCAGAAAGAAGGTCACAGCACAATAACCTAAAGGGCCACCAGAACATATTCCATAACCACCTGATGCCAGCCCTAATAATCTCAGCTCTCTAAAAAGAAAGAATATAAGACTATATCAATCCTCATCCTTAGCTACAGCCCTCTTTACCACTCTGAAACTCTAATGCCCTCTCCTATTTCCCAAGTAGGGGAGCACAATCTTGAGGGCATTACCCTGCTGTAGCCCATTTTGCATGGCTAAGTAACAAAGCTACTTCTTTCTACTTCTCCAAAGTTCTGTCTCCACCTTTCTATTTGGCACCCATGATCAGAAGCTGAGTTTTTGGGTGATATTACCATGACAAAGACTTATAAGCCTTTAACACTAAAACTGATAGTGATCCTGATAAAGAAAGACTAACATACATATTTAATTAAAAAAAATAGAGTTTACAGAGGAAAATCTATGATATAGATAGCATTCCCTAAAAAACAGTAAGCTAGAAGAGCTAGTTTGCAAATCATTCTCTCTCATTGTTGCTGCTGCTGCTAAATCACTTCAATCGTGTCCGACTCTGTGCGACCCCATAGATAGCAGCCCACCAGGTTCCCCCATCCCTGGGATTCTCCAGGCAAAAACACTGGAGTGGGTTGCCATTTCCTTCTCCAATTGTATGAAAGTGAAAAATGAAAGTGAAGTCACTCAGTCGTGTTCAACTCTTAACGACCCCATTGACTGCAGCCCACCATGCTCCTCCATCCATGGACTTTTCCAGGCAAGAGTACTGGAGTGGGGTGCCATTGCCTTCTCTGCTTATTGACTGTTTTTTTTAATATAAATTTATTAATTTTAATTGGAGGGTAATTACTTAAAATATTGTATTGGTTTTGCCATACATCAACATGAATCCACCGTAACTCAGAGTGGCTGTCATCCAAAAAGTCTACAAGCAATAAATACTGGAAAGGGTGTGGAGAAAAGGGAACCCTCTTACACTGTTGGTGGTAATGCAAACTAGTACAGCCACTATGGAGAACAGTGTGGAGATTCCTTTAAAAATTGCAAATAGAACTGCCTTATGACCCAGCAATCCCACTGCTGGGCATATACACGGAGGAAACCAGAATTGAAAGAGACACGTGTACCCAAATGTTCATCACAGCACTGTTTACAATAGCCAGGACATGGAAGCCACCTAGATGTCCATCAGCAGATGAATGGATAAGAAAACTGTGGTACATATTTTTAATTGACTGTTAAGTGACCATAAAAAACTTCATCTGCTCCAGTTAATTCAGGAACTGTTTGACAACCATTCAAATCAAAATATTGTGTGACAAATAAAACAATATTGCCAATAAAAAACACTATATTTTAGTAAAGGAGAGAAGGTACAATTTATTATTGAGTAGTATCAACTGGGGAAAAAAAAAAGCACATGACCTTGTGAGTTAGGTGTTATTTGGGGCAAAATGGAGATTATAGCATGAGAGATAGCCTCTAATAGTTCTGAGAAATTGCCACAAAGAAGCAAGGACTGAAGGTCAGTATTGTATATGAATTTAGTGAAAGGGGATAAGTGCAGTTAAGCACACAGTTTAGCAGAAGGTTGCTGCTAATCTCATGAAGGTTACTGCTAGTCTAGGTGCAGATATCTCTACTAATTATATAAGAGGCAAGGATATGGACTCATAAAAACTTCTCCTGAAAATATCCAATTATCTGAAGGGCAGGAGACAGTGATCAAAACCATCCCCAAGTAAAAGGCAAAAGGGCAAAATAGTTGTCTGACTAGGGTGTACAAATAACTGGGAAAAGAAAAGTGAAAGGCAAAGGAGAAAAGAAAAGATACACCCTTGTGAATGCAGAGATCCAAAGAATAGCAAGGAGGGGTAAGAAAGCCTTCTTAAGTAAACAATGCAAAGAAATAGAGAAGAACAATAGAATTGGAAATACTCTTCAATGGGAGATCTCTTCAAGAAAATTATAGATATGAAGGGAACATTTAATGCAAAGATGGACGCAACAAAATGACAGAAAATTGTGGATCTAACAGAGCAGTACTCTGATTAAGAAGAGGTGGCAAGAATGCACAGAACTACACATACACAAAATGTTTTAACTACCCAGATAACCACAACGGTGTAGTCATTCACCTAGAGCCAGACATCCTGGAGTGTGAAGTTCAGTGGGTCTTAGAATTGTTACTACAAACAAAGCTAGTGGAGGTGATGAAATTTCAGCTGAGCTGTTTCAAATCCCAAAATACGATACTGTTAAAGTGGTATACTCGATATGCTAGCAGATTTGGAAAACTCAACAGTGGCCACAGGAGGACAAAATCTGTTTCCATTCCGTCCCAAATAAGGGCAATGCCAAACAATACACAAACTACCACACAATTGCAATCATTTCACAAGCTAGCAAGGTAATGCTCAATAATCTTCAACGAGGCTTCAATAGTACATGAACCAAGAACTTCCAGATGTACAAGCTGGATTTAGAAAAGGGAGAGGAACTAGAGATGAAATTGCTAACATCCATTGAATCATAAAACAAAACAAAACAAAACAAAAAACAGAGAATTCCAGGGGAAAAAAAATCTGCTTCAGTGACTAAGATAATGCCTTTGACTATGGATCAAAACTAATTGTGGAAAATTCTGAAAGAGAAGGGAATACAAGACCATCCTACCTGCATCCTAAGAAACCTGTATGAACCATACATGGAACAATGAACTGCTTCAACATTGAGAAAGAACTACGTCAATGCTGTATATGGTCACCCTGCTTATTTAACTCATATGCAGAGTATATCATGCAAAATTCCAGGCTTTATGAAGCACAACCTGGAATTAAGATTGCTGGGGGAAATATCAATATTCTCAGATAAGCAGATGACACCACTTTAATGTTAGAAATTGAGGAGAAACTAAAGATCCTCTTGATGAAGATGAAAGAGGAGAGCGGAAAAGCTGACTTAAAACTCAACATTCAAAAAAGGAAGATCATGGCATCCCGTCCTATCACTTCATGGCAAATAGATGGGAAAACAAAGGAAACAGAGACAGACTTTATTTTCTTGGGCTTCAAAATCACTGCAGATTATGACTATAGTCATGAAATTAAAAAATTTTGCTTCTTGGAAGAAAAGCTATGACCAACCTAGATAGAGTATTAAAAAGCAGAAATATTGCTTTACCTGCAAAGATCTGTGTAGTCAAAGCTAAGTTTTGTTTTGCTTTGTTTTTTCCTTTTTTTCAGTAGTTATTTATAGAGTGATAGTTGGACAATAAAGAAGGCTGAATGTCAAAGAAATTACTCTTTGAAACTGTGGTGTTGGAGAAAAATCTTGAGAGTTCCTTGGACTGCAAGGAGATCAAACCAGTCAATTCTAAAGGAAATTAATTTTGAATATTCACTGAAGAACTGTTGCTGAAGCTGAAGCTCCAACACTGAGGCAAAATTTGTTAGGTAGTTAGTAGGGTTGAGGGCGTCAGTTTTATTCTAATTTAATTTTAATTTCAACTTATTCCCTCACATAGACTTTTTGCTCCATTAATCCAAAGCTCCATTTTCTAGGCATTCAGAGGTCTCCCTGGTATGGTGGTTCATAAAATATTTAAACCCAGGATAAGACAATCATTAACTGCTGTCCAGTTTATCAAGGAGAACTCCAGATAAGTCATTAACTCTTAAATATATATCTGGTCCCTAAATAATGGTCTGTGTTCTTGAGAAAGGGTTAAGGGATGGCATCACATAGTCTGGGAAAGCTGAGAAAGCTGGGAACCAAAAGAAAGCCATGAAAATGATAAACTGTTGGTGCAACATTCAAAGTGATTGGTCAAAAACTGTTAGGGGAAGCACACTGACTGAAACCATCCACCCTGGGAAGGCATCATATTAACCCTCTGCATGAGTTGTTTTATGACAGGAGGTCCTCGTAAGGAACACAGAACCAATAAGCCACCACCCACTGGAAGAGTTTGGGAAAGATCAAAAGAAGGCACCACATGTCCGACCACCTCCCAGAATCCTCACTGGCATCCACCTTGGATGAACAAGAGGAGCACCATCATGAAGGAATCTGAGTCAAAATGATTGGCTAAAGGCAACTGGGAAACTAATCCCATCACCATAAAACCACAGGGCAGAGCAGCACTCCTGAGTTCCCTCACCCTACTGCTCTCTTCCCAGGCACCCTTTCCAACAAAATATCTTGCTTTGTCAGCGTTTGTGTCTCCTCAGACAATTCATTTCCGAATGTTAGACAAGGGGCCACTTTCAGGCCCTGGAATGGGTCCCGTTTCCTGCAAAAAAATGACATATGTTAAAGTTGTTAAGTAGTTAGAAGAGGAAAAAGGAGTCCAGAGTGGTGGTGGCTAAATGAAATGAGGTGTGGTTAGTTTTTGTGAGCTGAGTGAATTCATATGTTAACGAGTGGGAGTATCATCCCATGGGGAACAACCCACTCCTCCATCTTTGTGCCTTGGAGCTGTCCTGCCACCTGGGTGTGTCATTTAGCTTACAGACTGGGGATCAAGGTTGAATTTGACTTTTCATCTTGGACCCATTTGATTTTATTCGGTTTATGTCATGCCCTTGCCCTACGTCATCTTTCAAAAGTTGTGCCCTGCCCCTTTCCCTCCTGTTTCATGTTCTTTTCCTGAGCCCCATCCAAGCCCACAGTGTTACCTCTACAATCTTCTGGAGGAATAACCAGAAAATAGCTGGTCCTTGAGAGGGAAATACTGTATTATACCCACTCTCTCTAGATAGTCAGACCTTCATCTTCCATGTTTCCTACAACACAGGCAACATCAGCATCTCTCAGTGAATCCACTAAGGCAGGAGACAGGCACACAGTGCCTGCTAGAAGTTTATCTGTTGGCATCCCTTCAAAGGCAACTGGGCTTCCAGGGATAATGTTTGCCACGTTGGGAGTTAGCTATGCTGGTCATTTCAGCCCAAACCCTTCCGACTAAGAGATATGAAGGAACTCTGCCTTAAGTATGGGGTTGTTGTAGGCCCTAAAAGTGAGCCTATTAGGCAAATGGTGTTAGGCAAAGACAACCAAGAGAAAGAACCCTTCTGTGAAGGCTCACCTCCCACAGCTCCCGAGTTTTCTGGTGCTCTTTTCTTGTATCCAAACGTGCCCCCATATCTGGGAACACCCCCTCCACAACAGCCAGCTCAAGTATCTCCCTTAGTCGAAACTGGAGGAGAATTCGGACAAACCCGGGTCCATAAGCCCTTCTCTCTCTTAGAACTAAGATCAAACAAGACCTGGGAAGCTATACAGATGACCTAGGCAAATATATAGATACATTCCAACACATTACTTTGGCCTTTGACCTAATGTGGAAGGACATTATGGTCATATTTAGTCAAATTTTGTCTGACCCTGAGCATTCTAGGGTCTTAAAGGAAGCCCGAAATTATGCAACAGGGCTTCACATGTCAAGTGATAAATACCCAGGAGGGGAAACTGCAGTCCCCTCCTCAGATCCTAATTATAATTATAATGACCCTGGGAAAGGGATCATTATCTGATCTGTGTGAAGGCAGGACTGAAAGCAGCCCAGTAAAAAGTAATCAGCTAAGCCCAGGTCTCAGCAATAACTCAGGAGCCCAATGAGAACCCTATTGCCTTTCTGGAAAGGCTAAAATAGGCCCTCCAAAAGTTTACTAATCTGGACTGAGACTCTTATGAGGGACAGGTGATTTTAAAGGAAAAATTCCTGTCTCAGTGTGTATCAGACATCAGGATAAAGTTACAACAGCTACAACAGCAAGACCCTGCAGCCTCTTTAGATGAGATGGTCCAGACAGCCATCAATACCTTTTATAACAGAAAACAGGAGAAGGTAGCCAAGGCCCAGGAGAGGGAGAAAAGGAAAGAGAAAAGACATTCCCAGATGCTGGCCACCCTCCAGGGAAACTCTATGGCAAGCCCTGAGTCCTTGAAGACAAAGAAATAAAGTGAAAGTGAAAGTCACTCTGTTGTGTCTGACCCTTTGCGACTCCATGGACTATACAGACCATTGAATTCTCCAGGCCAGAAAACTGGAGTGGGTAGCTCTTGCGTTCTCCAGGGAATCTTCCCAACCCAGGGATCAAAACCTGGTCTCCCATATTGCAGGCAGATTCTTTAGCAGCTGAGCCACAAGGGAAGCCCCTTGAAGGACAAGGCACCAGGTAAATGCCTAATCTGTAGACAGGCGAGGCATTGGGACAGAGAGTGTCCAAACCGAGGCAAGTCTCCTAAAATGGTTTGCTACAAATGCCATCAGTTGAGACACTGGGCTGCTCTCTGCCCTCAAGACCCAAGAGCCTCAAGGTCAAGCGCCAAGCCTTTCCTCATGATGGTTCAACAGGACTGAAGTGGCCCAATCCAGCCAGCCCGCCTGTTACAGATAACCATCCCGAAGCTGGAGCCAAGGGTGCAACTGGATGTGGCCGGTAGGTCCGAGAATTTCTTGGTTGACACAGGGGTTACCTACTCTGTCCTGACCTTCTACTCAGAGTCATCTCCACCCAAACCTATACTATTTTGGTTGTTACAGGAAAAACAATTACAAAAGATTCACTCGAGCACTTCTTCATTGCTGGGATGGACACATATTTTCCCACCAGTTTCCGGTGGTCCCTGAGTGTCCCACTCTTTTACTGGGGGGAAATCTTTCCTGCCTTTGAAATCTTGCAGCTAATGCAGTCCTGACAGAAGATGCTTTAAAACTCTCTCTTAGGGGCAAACTATTTTTACCAGCCACCACCAAGTGAAACAGTTCCTGAATGGGAGAGGCCTTTTTATGGATGTCTGATCAAAGGATGCTCAGATATCAAGCAGTGCTGATGGAAAATCCAGGCCTCACTATATCCCCTTGTGAAGTTTTTAACCCATCTACCCTCCTGCCTACCCCCAAGGGCTCTCTCCCCTTTCACTCTTGCCTAGAAACCTTGGACCACTGCAAAAACAAACAAACAAACCTGAGAAGGATTGTCAGAAGATCCTCTGACAAGTCCTGAGGAAATCTGATACACTGATGCAAGCAGCTTTATCTTGGATGGAGAAAGAAGAGCTGGATATGCAGTAGTCTCCAATTTTGAGATCACAGAGGCTAAACCTCTGCCACGAGGTACTTCAGCCTAATTAGCTGAGCTTGTAGACCTGACTCGAGATTTAGAGCTGGGAAAAGGAAAAATAGTAGCCATTTACACTGACTCCAAGTATGCCTTTCTAGTGCTACAGGCACATGCTGCTCTTTAGAAAGAAAGAGCCCACTTGGCCACCCAAGGGTCCCCAATCAAATATGGTGATCAAATCCTTAGACTCTTGGAGGCAGTCCATCTGCTCATTGAGGTTTCAGTCTCCCATTGTAAAGGACACAAAAAAGGAAGCACAGAAGTGGCACAAGGGAACTAAGCAGCTGATCAGACAGCTAAGAGAGAAGCACTACAGAACAAAGACCTAACAGGGGGTAGCCACCTTAGGTCCACAGACTGATATGCCAGAAACACGTTCATATACTGAAGGTGAGACTCTTAAAGCTAAAAGTGAGGACTTTCAAGAAGATTATATGGGATGATTCCAAAGGGAGAGGCTCCTTTTTCTGCCTGGGAACCTCCAATGGAAGTTGGTTAACTCCTTACCTGCCACCATTCACTTAGGGGAGAAGGCCCTCCAAAGATTACTAGAAAGATCCTTCAGAGGGACAGGCCTCCAAACAACTATAAGGCAAGAGGTCTCATCTTGTCCCACTTGCCAATTAAACAATCCCCAAGGAGCTCAAAGACCCCAGCTGGCCCAGCCTGTCCAACGACATGGGACCTACCCAGGAGAGGACTGGCAGATGGACTTCATCCAGATGCCAGTTTCCTAAGTGTATAAACACATATTGGTCATGATAGATACATTCACAGGATGGATTGAAGGCTTTCCCACACGGACTGAGAAGGCTAAGGAAGTGATAAGAAAACTGCTCCATGAAAATCATTCTGAGATTTGGTCTGCCCAGGTCATTTACAAAGTGACAATGCAACATCATTTAATTCTAAGGTCACCCAAGGGGTCTCTAAAACATTGGGCATTACTTATTATCCCCATTGTGCCTGGAGGCCTCAGTCTTCAGGAAAAGTAGAAAGGACCATCCAATTTTTAAAAGCAATAAAAAAGATAACCCAGGAGGCCTCCCTGGGATGGACGGAGGCTTTACCGGTAGCTCTCCTCCGTACCTGTATTGCCCCTAAGGAACAGGTTTGTCATAGTCCTTATGAGATGTTTTATGGGAGACCTTTTTTTTGTGTGTGTCAATGACTTCTTCCTAAATCCAGAGGCTCACACCCTCTGGTCTTATACCATGACCACTGAGCAATTCCAACAGTATATACACTGTGGGGAGTCAACCAGAACCCAAAAGATTCTAAAGAGTCACCACTATATGCCCCAGGGACTCAAGTCTGGAAAGTCATTAAAGTCTGGAAAGATGGGTCCCCAAAGACTCAACTCTAGCCCACATGGAAGGGCCTCTACCTTGTAATACTTTCTACCCCCACAGCAGTCAAGGTACCAGGACATGATTCCTGGATTCACTACTCATGAGTCAAGCCATGGAAGAAAACAGAAGAGGACACTCAATATACCTGTGAGCCCCTGGGAGATCTCAGATACCTATTCAGGACTACAAATCAGTGTCATTCTAATGAACATCCCCAAGTTTAATTTTCTGGGGGTAAAATTTCTCAGGATAGCTCTCAAGAGCCAACACAGCTTGGCAGGGCTTATACTCCACAACAGACAGGAGATATATCTTCTGATCCCTTAACAAGGAGGGACTTGAGCCCTCCTAGTGATGGAAATTTGGAGCTAGCTAAAGCCCCTACAGGTCCTTGTTATCACCATATTGATGCTGCTTATGATTGCTCCATGTATTATCCATTGTCTAACCCATTTTGTCTCTGCCCAAGTCAACAGGCTACAATGCACAGTGCCAGTTCAACAAGGAATATAAAACTATAGCCAATCACAGAAAATATAACTCACCCTTAGATGGACACTGCTTCGAGGACTCTGAGGCCTGAGATTAGCAAGAAGGGAGACCCAATGCCCCATGCTGCCCCAGGTCAGCAGGAAATAGCCAGAGAGACTTTGATGCCCCTATTCAGAAGGGAAAAACCCATGAAAATAGAACAAAGCAGAGTCTAAGGACCAGAGCAAGGACCTCAAGTAAAACAAAAAGCACTTCTGGCTACCCCAGTTTACATAGGGCTGGCCCAGGGGGAGGAAAAAAAAGATATAAAAAGATGAGCCAAAGGGTGAGGGTTCTGTCTCTCTGCTCTTTGTGTCTTTTGGGTCAGTATGCCTTCAGACCTTGAGGATATATTTTCCTTTATTTTCTAAATAAAACTGAGCTGTAACGCGGAGCTGTTACAAAAACAGCTGGCCCATCCAAGAGCTATAACACTGGTCTCTCTGAAAGCTATAACGGTGGTCTGTCCCTTCAGATTTTTGGTGTAATGAGATAGAACAAGAAAATTACACCCTCCTGGACAAAGTCATGAGTCAAGCAAAAACATACAGGTCAATACTAGTAATTATATAAAACTGCTATAATCCCCACCTTTTTGGTGCTTTTCACTCAATTTCAGTGTCTATGCTGAGAGCTTTGTGTCGCTATCCTCTATAATAAACTTCATCTGTGTGCATGTTTTCAAGTTTGTGGAATTCATTTTTTGATTCCACAAATAGAACTCAACTTCCCATTTCAATACTTTGGCCACCTGATGCAAAGAGCCTGAGGCTGGAGAAAGATTGAAGGAAGGAGGAGAAGGGGAGGAGAGATAGTTGGATGGCATCACTGACTCACTGGACATGGATTTGAGCAAGCTCTGAAGATGGATGGTAAAAGACATGGAAGACTGGCATGCTACATTCCATGGGGTAGCAAAGAGTGGGACACAACTGAGGAACTGAACAACAACATCTGAAGGCTTGCCTGTTCTGCCAGCATTTTTCCAGAGCCCAGAGTACCCCCTTCTTGATCTCTACCCTGAACTCCTTTTGCAGTTGAAGGTGAATAGTGAGCTAATCCTTCTAGTGGTAGATGATAAGTGACAGTTTTTACTTGGCAGTAAGCAAAGACAATACACATGTAAGTTAGCATACAAATGACCACAAAATCAGGACAAAAGTCTCGTACACTTTATGTACCAAAGTGGAAGATATGCTGCAATAAACATGTAGCTAGCTATTTGCAGAGAATTGGGGGCAAGGGCCAGGTGGCAGAAAATCAAGCATCTTGTAAAGAGCAAGGGTCCATAGGAAGACAAAGAAAAGCAGGAACCTTCAGACTGACAGGAAATTACACATTTTGGGTGATAAGAGTCTGAGTTGTAGGCAAAGAAAGGTAGAGAAACTCAGGAATCTCCTACATCCAAAAGTAACCTTTTGTTCATTTTGTTTTCATCACAATAAGTTTAGTCTTATAGATAAGAAGTATATGTCATGAACCTGATGCCGTGACACTTCAGATTCAAACCAAATAAGGCCAAAAATCCTTCCTCCCCTGCGGAAAATGCAGTTGAAATGAAAATCAAGGAATATGACCCCGAAACTCCCCCTTCCCCAGTTCGTCCCCTGATTTTGTACACCCCACATAACTGGCTTGCCAAAGAGATCAAGGCCACCTCTCTTCACCTGTTTGCCCACTCTCCCTCAGAGAGCATATCCTCCCTTAAATAAATGTTCTCTTTACCTTTTTAATCTCTTTGCTTTGTTTCTGAATTCTTTTGTGATGAAGAAACAACCTAAAATTCATTTGGAACAGGTATAAAATTAATTTATCTTACTTCCTCAGGAGACTAAGGCTACTCCATGTAAAATTCTCCAGTACATCTCAGAAGAAAGAGCTTTGAGTTAACTCTGGAGGTGTGTGTTTACATATGTAAAGGTTATTTGGACCATAACTTTGGAGATTTTTCTGCATTATAAAAATTTGATACAAAGCTTAATTCTTGGAGACTTATCTGTCTTCCAAAGGTTGGAGTAAGGATACAGATTTACCATGTATCCAAGGAAACAGTGTAAGAAAAAAGAAAGAGGCAAAATGGTCTTTTTGCTCTTTCTAAATGGAAAAAAAAAGTTTTATTTATGCTTATAGGCTCTCTGAAAAATAAATTGTATGAATATAAAATATCATGATAAGATTTATTATTCCTGGCAAAAGAGAGTAGATAAACATTTCGCTCATGCTCCTAATAAATCCAGTTGAGAAATCCAGAAAATATACAAGAGCATAGAAGTCACTCAAACATGTAGGTAAGAAGGAAGAAAGCTAGCTTTTCTCAGAGAATTGTAGATTCTTATATGGACCATAAACTAAATGAAAGACACTAATTATCACCGCTTTTTCTTTCTTTTCTTTTTTTTTTAAAGAACATAATCTGACATAAACCACATCACAACTCTTTTTATAGGCAGATAATATCTAACAGAAGATTATTTTAAGAAATTGTCCATGGGCTCGTGAAGAGTCAGATACGACTTCACTTTCACTTTCACTTTTCACTTTCATGCATTGGAGAAGGAAATGGCAACCCACTCCAGTGTTCTTGCCTGGATAATCCCAGGGATGGGGGAGCCTGGTGGGCTGCCATCTATGGGGTCGCACAGATTCAGACACGTCTGAACCGACTTAGCAGCAGCAGCAGTAACAGAACTTCTGATACTAAGAAGGTCTCAGTGGGGCTCCTGGACAAAAACATTTTTGCTTCCCCCTCTCCTTTTTTTTTTTTTTTGTTTACAGGAGATAGCCTTCATTCAGGCTCCATGACCTTTGGGCAGATTCACGCAGTCCTTAATTAGGGAGGGGAAAGGACATGAGAAAAGCAAGAAATAGTCAAGAGAAATAATAGTGCAACCCTGGGACAAAGTACTCTTTCACCATAAAGGGATGCACACAAGGATCAGTCAGTTCAGTTCAGTCGCTCAGTAATGTCCGAATCTGTGACATGACTTTGTGTCCCTGAATTGCAGCACGCCAGGCCTCTCTGTCCATCACCAACTCCCGGACTTCACTCAGACTCACGTCCATCGAGTCCGTGATGCCATCCAGTGATCTCATCCTCTGTCGTCCCCTTCTCCCTCTGCCCCCAATTCCTCCCAGTATCAGAGTCTTGTCCAATGAGTCAACTCTTCGTATGAGGTGGCCAAGGTACTGAAGTTTCAGCTTTAGCATCATTTCTTCCAAAGAAATCCCAGGGTTGATCTCCTTCAGAATGGACTGGTCGGATCTCCTTGCAGTCCAGGGGACTCTCAAGAGTCTTCTCCAACACCATGGTTCAAAAGCATCAATTCTTCGGTGCTCAGCCATCTTCACAGTCCAACTCTCACATCCATACATGACCACTGGAAAAACCATAGATTTGACTAGATGAACCTTTGTTGGCAAAGCAATGTCTCTGCTTTTGAATATGCTATCTACATTGGTCACAACTTTTCTTTCAAAGAATAAGCG
Source organism: Procapra przewalskii (assembly GCA_006410515.1). Taxonomy (NCBI): domain Eukaryota; kingdom Metazoa; phylum Chordata; class Mammalia; order Artiodactyla; family Bovidae; genus Procapra; species Procapra przewalskii. The sequence continues at coordinate 434,034 of SJYF01000021.1, read as the reverse complement.
TCTTTTAATTTCATGGCTGCCGTCACCATCCACAGTAATTTGTAGCCCCCAAAATAAAGTCTGACACTGTTTCCACTGTTTCCCCATCTATTTTCCATGAAGTGATGGGACCAGATGCCATGATCTTTGTTTTCTGAATGTTGAGCTTTAAGCCAACTTTTTCACTCTCCACTTTCAATTTCATCAAGAAGAATTTTAGTTTCTCTTTACTTTTTGCCATAAGGGTGGTGTCATCTGCATATCTCAGGTTATTGATATTTCTCCCAGAAATCTTGATTCCAGCTTATGCTTCTTCCAGCCCAGTGTTTCTCATAATGTACTCTGCATATAAGTTAAATAAGCAGGGTGACAATATACAGCTTTGATGTACTCCTTTTCCTATTTGAAACCAGTCTGTTTTTCCATGTCCAGTTTTAGTTGTTGCTTCCTGACCTGCATATAGGTTTCTCAAGACACAAGGATACCTTTGAGGTATTTTGCAGATACTGAAATAGCTTCCTGGGAGGAGAAGTTAAGGATTAAAAATGGCATGCTCTGTACAAGCATATAGACTGCAGACCAATTAGAACCTGAAGATTGATGTTGTTGACTCCTACTTCTGTCACCACCAACCAATGAGAATGTTCACTAGCTGACGTGGCCCTGACCTCTTTGAACCATTACCATAATACTTCTCACTAACCTCTTCAGATTGGGCCATGTGTTATTGAAGGCTTTAACCCACTTTGACCCCTTTTCTGACAAAGCAATACGGCTATTCATCTCTCCTTCACCCCAAAATCTGTCAGATATGTAATTCTCTGTCAGGGTACAGGGATCTAATTTGTCACTTATTTGACAATAAAGCATTAGAGCATTCATCTACTTCTCTCTTAATTATTTAACTCTTGTTTTTATTCTTCATTTTCATGAAAAAGTTAAAAATACCCCTTCCTTGTAATTTTCACTTTCAATTTCTAAGATTTTTCTTGCCTTAAAAACTGGTGCACTTTGTGAGATACTTTAGGACTATTGTTATTACTACAAAGCTCAAACAAAGTGCTTAAGAAGGCTGTTGTATAGAGTGCCTGGCTGACCAAAGGTAACTTGATATTTTTAAGAAGGTGATACTTATCCTGGGGCAAGTCCTTGAATCTTTTGTTTCAAATTGGTTGCCAACATTTGTGATCCTAGAAAATACCACATGAAGAAGGCTGAGCACCTAACAATTGATGCTTTTGAACTGTGGTGTTGGAGAAGACCTTTGAGAGTCCTTTGGACTGTAAGGAGATCCACCCAGTCCATTCTGAAGGAGATCAGCCCTGGGATTTCTTTGGAAGGAATGATGCTAAAGCTGAAACTCCAGTACTTTGGCCACCTCATGTAAAGAGTTGACTCATTGGAAAAGACTGTGATGCTGGGAGGGATTGGGGGCAGGATAAGAAGGGAATGACAGAAGATGAGATGGCTGGATGGCATCACTGACTCAATGGATGAGAGTCTGGGTGAACTCCGGGGGTTGATGATGGACAGGGAGGCCTTGCATGCTGCGATTCATGGGGTCACAAAGAGTCAGACACGACTGAGCGACTGAACTGAATTGAACTGAACATATACTATTTAAACACAATTAATCTCTTACATATAAATGTTCAAGTTGCAGACTTTCAAACATATGAATAAATGTGTATTTATACGCCCAATTATGTAAGTTATTTCTTTTCGAGGAGGCATCATTAGTTTTTGAGGCACAATGGCCAGGCATAGAATGATACACAAAGATCCCAACAGTCATACAGAGATTGTAACCCAGTGCTACAATGTCATTTATGATGAGAGAAGGAAAAAAAAATGCTATCCAGATGTCATTGGTTGTTTTTTTCAAGAGGATAGATAGAATTGATTTGAATCCAATAAGGAACCAAAACTTGTGCCATCAATGTCAGGTGTGATTGAAATTAGAACTTGCTCTCTATCTCTTATTGCTGAGGATCTTTCAGCTCTACCGTCTCTCACCTCCTCTTCCTCCTTCAGTCAATAAACTCTTATTTCCTGTTCACTTGATGCTAGCTCTTGCATGCCAGCTGTTATAGTGTACATAAACTTAACCATCACAGTTTGCTCTTTAGCTTGCAGTGTATACATAACTCCTCACACCATAATTCATCTCCATTTAACATAATAGCATGGTCATATTTCTATGTGAATGATACAGCTGTTCTGCTTACACTGAAAATACAGTAACCATTTTCCCAAAAGAGGATTCAAAGTCCATGAGTTATGTTCACTCTTCTCCTGATGTCCTGTAACTGTGATGTAAGTTAACACATGTTATACTATAAAATGATAAAAATCTGCTTGCAATATAGCAAAACATGTTTGCTATTTGCACATACACTCACAGATATAGTCATAAGATAAGCATAGCAGATATAAAGATATAAATACTATCATTGATGAAATACAAAGTGGAAGGTATTACCAGCTACACAGGCATCCTGAATACACGAACACAATAGCAGACATGGTGAAATAACTGCAAGCTTCATTCCACAAGGGAAAAATCTGCTCTTAAAAACTCAACAGCATAACAGATTTCATGCAGAATTGCAGTGAGAAAAAGAAGTTTTGGTAATGTGGACTAAGAAGGGCTGCTTCTTAAAATTAGGGCTGCTAATTTTAGTTCAATTCTGAAAAGAGAATGAAGTAAGTAGTAGGTGTTCACTCAACTTTCCAACACCATCTTTTTTACTTCACCTTGCTTATGTCCTCTTTCTAGAATTCTAGAGTATAACTCTAATAAAGCAAATGCGCTATAAGCAAGATAAAAACAAATTACACTGTTGGTTAAGTCTTTACATGTTCTACTTTCACCTATTGTTGCCAAATAAATTATGAATAGACTAAAAAATAAAAATATCTTCCAATATTAGTGAAATATTATTAATAGAAATGACTCTTATTTGTTACTCTGTAATATTTAATGCATGGTGTACTATAGATTATTGGCAGGCTGCATAATTTTAAGTTGAAAATTTAAAAAATATGTTTATATTAAGTTTAATTATGAAATGTGCTTGCTGACATTAAAAAGCTGTTTCAGATCAGTTCAGTTGCTCACTCATTTCTGACTCTTTGCCATCCCATGGACTGCAGCACTCCAGGCTTTTCTGGCCATCACCAATTCTTGAGCTTGCTCAAACTCATACCCAGAGAGTCAGTGATGCAATCCAAACATCTCAACCTCTGTTCTCCTCTTCTCCTCCTGCTTTTGATCTTTTCCACCACCAGGATCTATTCCAGTGAGTTGGCTCTTTGCATCAGTTGGCTAAAGTGTTGGTGTTTCAGCTTTAGCAAAAGTCCTTCCAATTAATATTCAGCACTGATTTCTTTAAATTGGCTGGATTGATCTCTTTTTAGTCCAAGAGATTCTCAAGAGTCTTCTCCAATACCAAAGTTTAAAAACATCAATTTTTCAGTGCTCAACATCTGTTATAGTCCAACACTCACATCCTTACATGACTACCAGAAAAACTATAGCTTTGACTAGATGGACCTTTGTTGGCAAAGTGTTGTCTCTGTTTTTTATTATGTTGTCTGTGTTTGTCATAGCTTTTCTTCCAATGAGCAAGGGTCTTTCAACTTCACACCTGCCGCCACATCTGCAGTGATTTTGGAGCCCAAGAAAATAAAGTCTGTCACTATTTCCATTGTTTCCCTATCTATTTGCCATGAAGTGATGGGACCAGATATCATACGATTAGTTTTAAGACTGTTGAGTTTGAAGCCAGCATTTTCACTTTCATGAAAAGGCTCTTCAGTTCCTTTTCACTTTCTGCCATAAGGGTGGTATCATCTGCATGTCTAAGGTTATTGATATTTCTCCCAGAAATCTTGATTCCAGCTTGTGCTTCATCCAGCCCAGCATTTCATATGTTGTACTCTGAATATAACTTAAATAAGCAGGGTGACAATATACAGCTTTGATATACTCCTTTTCCTATCTGGAAGCAGTCTGCTGTTCCATGTCCAGTTCTAACTATTGATTCTTGACCTGCATACAGATTTCTCAGGAGGCAGGTAAGGTGCAGGGGGCGCTCCACAGAAAGAGTAGAGGCAGCAAAGCCGAGGGGTTCCCGAGGAGAGGTGAGCCTGCTGTCTGCCAACCCAGCCGCTTGGCAAGCGAGAGACAATCAGACGCAACAGGGGTTCCGTCGAAGCAGTTTCGCTTTATTGTTGCAAACTCCCAGCTTATATAGACAAGCAGGGGGATTTTAGGAGGGACTTTGCATAGTTGCACCAGTCACGTTAGAGGTCAAATCATCATGTGCCTTCATTATAACAGGAGTCTATGGAGACCACACACTGTCTTTGTGCATGGCAATCAAGAGAGCCAATCAAAAAAACTTCGACAAGCAACATAGACCACGCCCCCATCTCTTCCGCCAGGCGCCATCTTAGGTTTTTGACCACAAAGCTAGCCCCTTTGTTTTTAAGGTTTCCCATTTAGAGCCCCACATCTCCCCCTCTTTTATTTTATTTAAGCACTCGAGACATTTGTATTGATGTTCTGTAGAGCAAGGCATAAAGCTGTAGGTGGCCAACCTCCAGCCTCGCCAGCCCCTCTCGTGGCTGTGCGTGTCTTAGGTTGCCCTCCTCTGAGGGTCTTACCCGTCATTGGCTATCCAGCCACCTCTTGGGGGCTAGGCGGAATCTCTCTAGATGATGGGCATTTAGAACTCTTATTTATCTGTCTCAGTTAATCTCTTGAAGGGCTAAATTAATCCAGGGGTTTTGTGGGTGGCCAACGTGGGGCTCTTTATCCATGACCTGGGCAAACATAACTATTTTTTAACACTACAACAAGCAGAACAACAAAAACAAGCAAATAGAAAGCATTTTTAAACTAGGTAAATGGACTTTGTATCCAGTCCCATAAATCCATTGCTCCTTTTTTCACCTGTTAGAGTCTCATTTAACACTGGAAAAGCTGTCAGACAAAAGCTGGGGTATCTCACGTCGCAGTCTACGAGCGCCAGAACACAACGTCTCGATTGCTTTGGCATGGAGATCAAGCTGTTATTGGAGTCCCGATATGGCGGATCTCAGGTGTTCGAGCTGGTTTGAAATCCTTGAGCAGAGGCAGTGGAGGTGTTGTTTATTACCTCGATGGTCTGAGCTTGTTGAACTCCCAGCACGGATGCTGACACTGTTGTACCCTCATGGTTGATGACCTTGTGTGTCGTTAAACCCAGGCTTCAAAGATTTTAAAAACTGTTGCACAGCCGTTGCAACGATGAAGGTCAGCAAGGAGAGGATAGGTAATCCGACCATCACCAGGAGCAGTGTCCAGCAGGGTCGCCGCATCGATGATCTGAAAGGGAAGAAAAGATCGCCTCAAGAACTTTTTGTTCTTGGGCTCAATATGTGAATGTCTCTTTAATCTGTGTCAGGTTTTGAGATTTGACCTCTCTCTTGTGGTGTAAATTTAAGATTCCTTTCTGGCACCCGTATAGGCCTGGGGTCCCCAATGGGGAATATGCATCCGAATCCTCTCCCCATTGTAAGGAGTGGATCAGGCCCCTTCTACTGGCCAGTGATAGGGTCTTTCCATCTCACTTGTATTTCAGGTTTTATTTCTTGATTAGACCAATGTTTTTGAAAACATGGTATCGGTTCATTTTTTGAAAAACTTAAAATGTTTAGAGTAAAGAGTGCCATTCCAAGTTGCTGGTGAGGGCTTATTCCCCCTTTTTGTTTTTGTAGTTGAGCCTTTAAATTTTGATGATGGCGCTCAATTATTGCTTGTCCCTAGGGGTTATGTGGGATTCTGGTGTTATGACAAATGTGCCATTGTTGGAAGAATTTTTGTAAGCTCTGGCTGATGAAACAAGGGCTATTATCTGTTTTTATTTGATGGGGGAAGGCCCAACATCACAAAACTTTGTAAAAAATGGCTCTGAGCCTGTTTTGCTTTTTTTTTCTTGTGTGGGCAGTAACCCAGCAGGCATGAGAGTAAGTGTCAATAGACACAAAGACATACTTAAGTTTTCGAAAAGGGGGATAATGGGTTACATCAGTTTGCCACAGCACATTGGGTTTTAGCCCTCGAGGGTTTACTCTGGGGGGCTGTAAAGGCGGTACTTGTAAATAAGGAAGACAGGATTTACAAGTATGTATAATTTTCTTTAATTTTATAATAGGGATCTGTGGGAACATTTTATTTAGCCCTCTCCAATTTATATGAGTAAGATCTTGAAGATCATAGGCATCTTGTAAGTTACTAGCTTGGATTGTAAGGGAGGCTGCTCTATCGGCCAGGGAATTTCCCATTGAAAGCAATCCAGGTAAATCTTGATGACCCCTAAGATGATGTACATAAATGGGATAGTGGGAGGTCTCCGACCTGTAGGTCTTCCCCCACATTGAGGGCACTCCTTCTTAAAGTGTCCCTCTTGTGGTTGATGAGCCAGGCCCTGGAGAATAGTTTCTACCCATGGGGAGTTTGGGCCATCCTCTGCCACTGCCTTTTTAACCTCTTTTAAATCATTGGCCTCCCAGGGGTACCAGGCTTCTGGCCAGGCTGCCCCCCCAGGTTAACATTTACAGGAAAGGCTTGAGTGGGGCTGGTAAAGGGCAGTGGGGATCCCCAAGGGTCCCCGGGACAGGTTCTCCCTTTCCAAGGTGACCTCATTATCTCTCCCACCCAAGGTGCTCCCAAAACTTACTCAAATGGGGGAGTCAGGGAGGGGTACAGATCTCTCCCCTGGGCTCCACGTCCCGAGGCATCAGAGGAGTCTCTATTCTCGTCCATCCTTTTATCATCCCTGAAAGGCTCCCATGGCCCACTATTCACTCTAGAGTCTTTATTCCCTACAGTATCTTTTGCTATATCTTGGTCCAACATAACTTGTTCTTCAAACTCTTCCCATTGTGTTTCTGATTTTGAATTGGGGGCACCCGTATCAGTGACATGCTCCTCGCTCCATGAAAAGCAGAGCTTGAGGGCTGAAATGGTCAGACAGAACCCTAAGGGGGGCTCCTCACAGTATCGAGCCTCTCGCTGCCTAGCAAGGGTTTGTACTTGATCCCAAGTGTCCCAAGAGAACAGATTAGCTGAAGCAACCCAGGGGGGCAACCAGAACTTAATGGTCCCCCAGAACTTAATGGCCTGAGTGTCAGAAATCTCAAGTCCCCTGCTTATGAGCATGTATCTCAGTGCCTTGAGTGCAGGCTTATCAGACTTTCTAATGTTATTTCCCATGCTGCTGAGAGAGGATAGAAAGGAAAGTCACTGAGGACAGCCACCAAAAATCCTACCGGAAGTGGTGGCAGCCAGAAAGTTGGGCTTATGGTAATGCTTTTTTGGAACTGTTTATGTGCCTGCGTCATTGCACTGAAGTTTTCTTGCTGGGGGCGGGCACCCTAGAGGTTTATAGCCAGTTCCGTGACCCCCTTATCCTGTCACAGGAGTCTTCAAGTGGCAGGTGCCCTAATGGCCTTTAAGTACCTGACCCTTGCCCACAGGAAAGATTTTAGGCCACATCCTCAGTTTAAGAATGATTAAAGGGGAGTTTCACCTGGTCGGGCTCTAGTTACTGAGGCTTACCTGTTGCAGGGCCTTCAAAGTCTGCCAGAGAGTGGCCCTAGCCAGGACTTATCAGTTGCCTCCACAACCATTCACCTGTTCACTGAAACGCCGGAAAAAAGAATTAAGGACAGATCAGAAAAGAAAAGGAGAAGGAAAATAAGTCAGGAGAGTTTTTGCCCCTTCCCTCATAAAGGAGGGGGGGCCACCTTGAAGTCTGGATTAACTCGGGTGATACTCCTCTAAAGGGAGCTCCATGCTGTGACCAGCCTAGGGTCCTTCGTCTCTCCTTCTTTCAGAGCCGCACAGTGACACCACCTCAGTCAGTCCACTTCATGCCCCATGTTGAGCGCCAGTTTCTGCAGGGGGCTCTCTGCAGAAAGAGTAGAGGCAGTGGAACTTCCCTCAGCAAAGCTGAGGAGTTCCCGAGGAGAGGTGAGCCTGCTGTCTGCCAACCCAGCCCCTCCGCAAGCGAGAGACAATCAGACGCGACAGGGGTTCCGTCGAAGCAGTTCCGCTTTATTGTTGCAAACTCCCAACTTATATAGACAAGTAGGGGGATTTTAGGAGGAACTTTGCATAGTTGCACCAATCACGTTAGAGGTCAAATCATCATGCGCCTTCATTATTACAGGAGTCTATGGAAACCGCACACTGTCTACGTGCATGGCAATCAAGAGAGCCAATCAAAAAACTTTGACAACATAGACCACGCCCCCATCTCTTCTGCCAGGCGCCATCTTAGGTTTTTGACCACAAAGCTAGCCCCTTTGTTTTTAAGGTTTCCCATTTAGGGCCCCACAGTAAGGTGGTCTGGTATTCCCATTTCTGGAAAATTTTTCCACAATTTGTTGTGATCTACAATTTCAAAGGTTTTTGAATAATCAATAAAGCAGAAGTAGGTGTTTTTATGGAACTGTCTTGCTTTTTCAATGATACAGCAGATGATGGCAATTCGATCTTTGGTTCCTCTTCTTTTTCTAAATTCAACTTGAGCATCTGGAAGTTCTGGATCATATACTGGATCATCTGGATCATATACTGTTGAAGCTTGGATTGGAGAATTTTGAGCATTACTTTGCTAGGATGTGAGATGAGGGCAATCGTGCAGTAGATTGACCATTCTTTGGCATTGCCTTTCTTTGGAATTGGAATGAAAACTGACCTTTTCCAGTCCTGTGGCCACTGCTGAGTTTTACAAAGTTGCTGGTATATTGTGTGCAGCACTTTAACAGCTTCATATTTGAGGATTTGAAATAGTTCAACTGGAATTCCATCACCTAGAATAGCTTTGATCATAGATATGCTTCCTAAGGTCCTCTTGATTTTGCATTGCAGGATGTCTGGCTCTAGGTGAGTACAGGATGTCTGGCTCTAGGTGAGTCATCACACCATCATGATTATCTGGGTCATGAAGACCTTTTTTTGTATAGTTCTTCTGTGTATTCTTGCCACCTCTTCTTAATGTCTTCTGCTTCTGTTAGGTCCATGTCATCTCTCCTTTATTGTGCTCATCTTTGCTTGAAATGTTCCCTTAGTATTTCTAATTTTCTTGAAGAGACTCTAGTCTTTCCCATTCTATTGTTTTCCTCTATTTCTTTGCATTGATCACTAAGGAAGACTTTGTTATCTCTCCTTGCTATTCTTTGGAACTCTGCATTCAAATGGGTATATTTTTCCTTATCTCCTTTGCCTTTAGCTTCTCTTCTTTTCTCAGTTATTTATAAGTCCTCCTCAGACAACTATTTTGCCTTTTTACATTTATTTTTCTTGGGAATGGTCTTGATCACTGCCCCCTATACAATGTTATGAACCTCCACCTATAGTTCTTCAGGCATTCTATCAGATCTAATCTTTTGAATTTATGTGTCACTTCCACTGTATTGGATTTAGGTAATATCTGAATGGTCTAGCGGTTTTCCCTACTTTCTTCAGGTTAAGTCTTAATTTAGCAATAAAGAGTTCATTATCTTAATGGCAATCAGCTCCTGATCTTATTTTTGTTGACTGTATAGAGCTTCTCCTTATTTGGCTGCAAAGAATATAATCAATCTGCTTTTAGTATTGGACATCTGGCAATGTCTGTTTGTAGAGTTTTCTCTTATGTTGTTGAAAGAGGGTGTTTGCTATGACCAGTGTGTTCTCTTGGCAAAACTTTGTTAGCTTTTGCCCTGCTTCATTTTGTACTCCAAGGACAAATTTGCTTGTTACTCCAGGTTTCTCCTGACATCCTAATTTGCATTCCAGTCCCCTATCATGAAAAAGACATCTTTTTTGTTGTTAGTTCTAGAAGGTTTTGTAGGTCTTCATAGAACCATTTAACTTTAGCTTCTTCAGCATTACTGGTTGGGGCATAGACTTGGATTATCGTAATATGGAATTGTTTGTCTTGGAAATTAACGGAGATCATTCTATCATTTTTGAGAGTGATTAAGATTGATTTAGGCATTTCATATGTATTTGAAATTATATTTTTATTTTAAAATATTTTAGAAATATTCATATGTTTTGGCTAATTTATACAAATTAATTTTCCAAAATTCTATTTTATTTCTTTTGGAATATAAACTAGGAACTTAATCTTACCAAATTAAAACATAATGTACCAGTTTTTTTTCTTACTTTAAAGTTGACTTTTTAAAAATGTTTGACCTCCTAATTAATTTAAATATGATCATTTGTAATGAACTTATTGAGACTGAAATTGATTGGAATAATTCAGCAAACTAGTATCTACACTGTATACGTTTTGTATCTATCATTCAAAAATTGGGCTTCCTAGATGGCACTAGTGGTAAAGAGCCTGCCTGCCAATGCAAAAGTAAGAAATGAGGGTTCCATCACTAGATCAGGAAGATACAGTGGAGAAGGGCATAACAATTCACTCCACTACCCTTGCCTGGAATATCCCATCGAAAGAGGAGGCTGGTGGGCTACAGTTCATAGGGTCCCACAGAGTCAGATATGACTGAAGCAACTTAGCATGCACTCATGCATTTGAAAATTAAAGCCAGCTGTTCCTTGAGGCAAACAATGTAACAGTTCCTTGAAAACAATTTTATGTTTAAAATAGCCAATATATAAGATCAAAATTATAAATATATACTAGA
>SJYF01000021.1:412583-423336 GCA_006410515.1 Procapra przewalskii | reverse complement strand
ACTAGATTTATATGTTTAGAAAATATCATTAAATATTTCCAAAATTTAATTCTTAATTCTTTAATTAATAAGCCAGCATTATTACTTTCTATTATGTTTCAAGTCAAAAGTAATTATTTGTGCATTTATTGAGTCACTGTCTACTTGTCCATTTCCTGTTTCATTTTAAACTAAATAACTTGATTAAAACTCTTGCTAAGATATATTAAAAGTCTTGCATAAATAACAATTGATGTTATTCAGTCGATCAGTCCTGTCTGACAGTTTGTGACACCATGGACTGCAAAATGCTGTTTCCCTTTCCTTCACCATCTCCCAGAGTTTGCTCAAACTCATGTCCATTGACTTGATGATGCCATCCAATCATCTCTTCTTCTGTTGCTCCCTTCTCTTCCTGCTCTCAATCTTTCCCAGCATGAGGATCTTTTCCAGAGTCAGCTCTTCATATCAGGTGGCCTAAATATTGGAGCTTCAGCATCAGTCTTTCCAGTGAATATTAGGGTTGACTTCCTTTAGGGTTGACTTCTTTCACTCTTTGAGGTCCAAGGAGCTCTCAACAGTCTTCTCTAGCACCATAATTTGAAAGCATCGGTTCTTCAGTGTTCAGCCTTCGGTTCGACTCTCACACCTCTACACTACTACTCAGAAAATCATAGCTTTGATCACACTTTTTTTTTCAAAATGCTTTCTGCTTTTCTATACTCTGTCTAGCTTTGTCATAGCTTTTCAATAAAAGAGCAAGCATCTTTTATTTTCATGGCCACAGTCACCATCTGCAGTGATTTTGGAGCCCAAAGAAATAAAGTCTGTCACTGTGTCCACTTTTTCCCCTCTATCTGCCATGAAGTGATGGGACTGGATGCCGTGATCTTAGTTTTCTGAATGTTGAGTTTTAAGTAACTTTTTTCACTCTCCTCTTTCACTTTCATCAAGAGGTTCTTTAGTTCCTCTTCATTTTCTGCCATTAAAGTGGCATGATCTGCATGGTCTCCCAACAAACTTGATTCCACCCTGTGCTTCATCCAGGCCAGAGTTTCAAATATTGTACTCTGTATAAAATTTCAATAAGCTGAGTGACAATATATAGCCTTGACACACTCCTTTCCTCATTTGGAGCCAATCTGTTTGTCTCTGTCTGATTCTGTTTCTTCTTGATTTGCATACAGGCATCTCAGGAGGCTAGTAATATGGTCTGATATTCTGATCCCTTCAGAATTCTCCACATTTATTGTGATCCACACTGTCAAAGGCTTTAGCATAGTCAATAAAGCAGATTTTTTTTCTGGAATTCCATTGCTTTTTCTATGATTCAATGGGTATTAGTAATTTGATCTCTGATAACACTACCCTTTCTAAATCTAGTTTGTACATCTGGAAGTTCTTGGCAATGTAGTATTGAAGCCTAGCTTGAAGTATTTTGAGCATTACCTTCCTAGCATGTGAAATGAGCACAATTGTACATTAGTTTGAACATTCTTTGGCATTGACTTTCTTTGATATTGGAATGAAAACTGACCTTTTCCTGTCCTGTAGCCATTGCTGAGTTTTCTAAATTTGCTGGCATATTGAGTGCATCACTTTAAAAGCATCATCCGTTAGGGTTTGAAGTAGCTCAGCTAGAATTCCATCACCTCCACTAGCTTTTCTCATAGTGATGCTTCCTAAGGCCAAAGTGACTTCACACTCTAGGATGTGTGGTGCTAGGTGAGTGACCACACCATCGCTGTTGTCCAGTTCTTTAAAACCTTTCTTTTGTACAATTATTCTCTGTATTCTTGCCACTTCTCATTAATCTTTTCTGCTTCTGTTAGGTCCATATGGTTTCTGTACTTTATTGTGCCATCTTTTCATGTCATATTCCCTTGGTGTCTCAATTTTTCTTGAAGAGTTCTGTATGCTTTCTCATTTTATTGTTTTCCTCTATTAATTTACATTATTCACTAAGAAAACTTCTTTATCTTTCCTTGTTATTCTTTGGAACTCTGAATTCAGATGGACCTCTGAATTCAGATGGACATATTTTTATTTTTCTCCTTTGCTTTATCTTCTCTTCTTTCCTCGGGTATTTGTAAGGTCTCCTCAGAGAGACATTTAGCCTTGTTTCATTTCTTTTTCTTGAGGGTTGTTTTGTTTACCACCTCCTGTACAGTGTTACAAATCTCTATCCATAGTTCTTCAAGCACTCTGTCTATCAGATCTAATCTATTGAATCTATTTGTCACTTCTACTATATAGTCACAACGGATTTTATTTAGGTCACAGCTGAATGGCTTAGTGGTTTCCCCTACTTTCTTCTATTTAAGTCTGTATTCGGCAATAAGGAGTTCATTTTCTGAGCCAAAGTCAGCTCCTTGTCTTTTTTTTGCTGACTGTACAGAGTTTCTCCATCTTCAGCTGTAAAGAATATAATCAGTCTTACTTCAGTGTTGACCTTTCTGGTGCGGTCCATGTGTAGCAGTAGTCTCTTGTGTTGTTGGAGGAAGAGTCTTGAATAAATAATAATAATAAGGCCTTAAGTAGTTAAAGAATCAAAAGTAGTTAAAGAATGTTTAGCTACCAAACAAGTTAGTGCCGAGTCTCTCTCCCCAGAATCAAGGGCTAGGAACTGAACCCAGGTTTCATCCATAAAAGTGGGTAGGTTGCTAAGTATACTCTTTAAGCTATCTTTGCATAAAACTAACCCTCCCCAAAGAGTGAATAGAATTGAAATGTTCTGATAACTGAGAACTGTACGACTGAAGTAAAATTATTATCAAAGGTGGAAAAGGGATATATCAGATCAAATAATGTTTCCTGACAATGTTTTTCTATAACTTACTTTGGATAAGGGCCTGTAGCCCTAACAAACACTGCTACTATGTTCCATTATTATTAAGATCTCAATTTATGTTTGAGGGTTCCTGGAATCCTCAACTAGGTAGCTGATAAAAATAAACATAAAGCCTGTAGTAGGAAATTGCCTCCACACTAAGACTCAGAAACCTAATGGCAAAAATTGAAGATAAATAAGAATTTAATCATCAAATATTACAAAACATGTAAGGAAAGACACACAAATTGTTAAAGGAAAGATAGAACTAAGGCGGCAAAACTTCAGATATTGTAGTTATCAATTCCAGGTTATAAATAAATATGCTTAAAATGTTGAAGATTATTCAATTCAGTAGTCACTCAGTCATGTCTGACTCTTTGTGGCCCCATGAATAGCAGCACACCAGGCCTCCCTGTCCATCACCAGCTCCCAGTGTTCACTCAAACTCACGACCATCAAGTCGGTGATGCCATCCAGCCATCTCATTCTCTGCTGTCCCCTTCTCTTGCTGCCCCCAATCCTTCCCAGCACAGACTTTTTTCCATAAGGTCAACTCTTCACATGAGGTGGCCAAAGTACTGGAGTTTCAGCTTTAGCATCGTACCTTCCAAAGAAATCCCAGGGCTGATCTCCTTCAGAATGGACTAGGTGGATCTCCTTGCAGGCCAAGTGAATCTCAAGCGTCTTCTCCAACACCACAGTGCAAAAGCATCAATTCTTTGGCACTCAGCTTTCTTCACAGTCCAATTCTCACATCCATACATGGCCACAGGAAAAAAGCATAACCTTGACTAGATGGACATTAGTCGGCAAAGTAATGTCTCTGCTTTTGAATATACTATCTAGGTTGGTCATAACTTTTCTTGCAAGGAATAAGCGTCTTCTAATTTCATGGCAGCAGTCACCATCTGCAGTGATTTTGGAACCCAAAAAAATAAAGTCTGAAACTGTTTCAACTGTTTCCCCATGTATTTCCCATGAAGTGATGGGACCAGATGCCATGATCTTCGTTTTCCGAATGTTGAGTTTTAAGCCAACTTTTTCTCTCTCCTCTTTCACTTTCATCAAGAGGCTTTTTAGCTCCTCTTCACTCTCTGTCATAAGAGTGGTGTCATCTGCGTATCAAACGTTATTGCTATTTCTCCTGGCAATCTTGATTCCAGCTTATGTTTCTTCCAGTCCAGCGTTTCTCATGATGTACTCTGCATATAAGTTAAATAAGCAGGGTGACAATATACAGCCTTGAGGTACTCTTTTTCCTATTTGGAACCAGTCTGTTGTTCCATGTCCAGTTCTAACTGTTGCTTCCTGACCTGCATATACGTTTCTCAAGAAGCAAGTCAGGTGGTCAGGTGTTCCCATCTATTTCAGAATTTTCCACAGTTTATTGTGATCCACAGAGTCAAAGGCTTTGGCATAGTCAATAAAGCAGAAATAGATTTTTTTTGGAACTCTCTTGCTTTTTCCATGATCTAGCGGATGTTGGCAATTTGATCCCTGGTTCCTCTGACTTTTCTAAAACCAGCTTAAACATCAGGGAGTTCATGGTTCATGTATTGCTGAAGCCTGGCTTGAATAATTTTGAGCATTATTTTACAAGCATGTGAGATGAGTGCAATTGTGTAGTAGTTTGAGCATTCTTTGGCATGGTCTTTCTTTGGGATTGGAATGAAAACTGACCTTTTCCAGTCCTGTGGCCACTGCTGAGTTTTCCAAATTTGCTGGCATATTGAGTGAAGCACTTTCACAGCATCATCTTTCANNNNATTCCATCACCTCCACTAGCTTTGTTCATAGTGATGCTTTCTAAGGCCCACTTGACTTCACATTCCAAGATGTCTGGCTGTAGATTAGTGATCACATCATCATGATTATCTGTGTCGTGAAGATCTTTTTTGTACAGTTCTTCCGTGCTCTTGCAACCTCTTCTTAATATCTTCTGCTTCTGTTAGGTCCATACCATTTCTGTCCTTTATCGAGCCCATCTTTGCATGGAATATTCCCTTGGTATCTCTAATTTTCTTGAAGAGATCTCTAGTCTTTCCCGTTCTGTTCTTTTCCTCTATTTCTTTGCATTGAACGCTGAGGAAGGCTTTCTTATCTCGTCTTGCTATTCTTTGGAAATCTGCGTTCAGATGCTTATATATTTCCTTTTCTCCTTTGCTTTTTGCCTCTTTTCTTTTCACAGCTATTTGTAAGGCCTCCCCAGACAGCCATTTTGCCTTTTTTGCATTTCTTTTCCATGGGGATGATCTTGATCCCTGTCTCCCATACAATGTCTCAAACCTGACTCCATAGTTCATCAGGCACTCTATCTATCAAATCTAGGCCCTTAAATCTATTTCTCCGTTCCATTGTATAATCATAAGGGTTATGATTTAGGTCATACCTGAATGGTCTAGCGGTTTTCCCTACTTTCTTCAGTTTAGGTCTGAATTTGGCAATGAGGAGTTCATGCTCTGAGCCACAGTCAACTCCTGGTCTTGTTTTTGTTGACTGTATAGAGCTTCTCCATCTTTGGCTGCATAGAATATAATCAATCTGATTTCGGTGTTGACCATCTGGTGATGTCCATGTGTAAAGTCTTTTCTTGTGTTGTTGGAAGAGGGTGTTTGCTATGACCAGTGCATTTTCTTGGCAAAACGCTATTAGTCTTTGCCCTGCTTCATTCCATGTTCCAAGGCCAAATTTGCCTGTTACTCCAGGTGTTTCTTGACTTCCTACTCTAGCATTCCAGTGGCCTATAATGAAAAGGACATCTTTTTTGGGTGTTAGTTCTACAAGGTCTTGCAGGTCTTCATAAAACCATTCAACCTCAGCTTCTTCAGCATTACTGGTTGGGGAATAGACTTGGATAACTGTGATATTGAATGGTTTGCCTTGGAAATGAACAGAGATTCAGAGTACTTAAAAAATAAGAGAATTATTAAGCTCTAGTGAAAAACAAAATACCTAGAGTATTAATAAAGTCATTAAAATTATAGTCTCTTAGGATGTATTCAACATCAAATTTGGACTCAGCTAATGAAATAATTGGTAATCTGGAGAAAGCATCTAACAATATTGTTAAGAAGGAGGTACAGATATATAATAGATGAAAAATACATAAAAATGAGATGATCCATAGAAACCTAAATGTGAAGATTCATCACCAAGCATACAGAAGGAAGAATAAATCATAGCTTCACTTTGCAACTAAATACAACCAATGCAAAAGCTAAGAGAAAATGAAAGTGAAAGTCGCTCAGTCGTGTCCAACTCTTTGTCATCCCATGGACTGTCCATGGAATTCTCCAGGTCAGAATACTGGAGTGACTGGCCTCTCCCTTCTCCAGGGGGTCTTCCCAACCCAGGGATCAAACTCAGGTCTCCTACATTACAGGTGGATTCTTTACCAGATGAGCCACAAGGGAAGCCCAAAGCTGCAGAAAATTGAGCTAAAAGAGCAACATCAGTAGGCATAAAGTAGAATCCTATTTCCATAAAATAAACACTATAAAAATAATAATTATCATGTTTATGAATTAAGAACTATGTAGCAGTAAAACTCTGCTGCTTCCATCATGTGGTCTTGAAGTGGTGGACATGAAGACAAAAGATATATACAGTACAGAAAAAGGAGACAAAAATCTGATTCCTAGTGGATGGCATCTACAAGCTATTATTCTAGTCCTTACCTGAATAGGTAGACCTCAGCGTTTTTGTTTTATGAGACATAAATTCTTATTTGCTAGCCTCTGTTAGTTTAGTTTTCCATTACTCTCAGCTTCATAAAAATACTTCTTTCACTACCACACCACCATTCATAATTGCCATTTTTAAAAATTCAGGGGGGTGGAAAAAGATGGCGGAGGAATAGGACGGGGAGACCACTTTTTCCCTCACTACTTCATCAAAACAACATTTCAACGCTGAGTAAATTCCGCAAAACAACTTCTGAATGCTGGCAGAGGACATCAGGCATCCAGCAAAGCAGATCTTTGGCTTCAAAAACAGGTAGGAATAAATATTAAAGACTAAAAAAGAGACAAAGGAGGTAGGGAGGGAGCCCTGTCCTGGGAAGAGACTCTTAAAAAGAGAGGTTTCCAAACACCAGGAAACATTCCCGCAGACGAGTCTGTGGCGAGCCCTGGAAGCACAGAGGGCAACATAACAGGAAGGAAAAATAAATAAATAATTAAAACTAACAGATTACGAGCCCAACAGTAAATCCCCCAGTGGATAAGCAGCACAAACACCTGCATCTGACACCAGCAAGTGGGAGTTGGGCAGGGAGCAGCGGGAGGTGCAAGCGGCAGTGCTTTCTAAGAATCGGGCTGCGGGAAATGCAGGCTGCAGGGCTTTTCTCGAGAATAGGGTCATAACATGGCCAGAGTCGGGTCTGTGCGTGGCCAGAATGAACTAACTTGGACTAGCAAACCAGACTGTGGGATAGCTACCACGCGAAACACTGAAACATAAGTCACCGACAGGCGCATGCACAGAACAAAAGATGGATTGGAAATAGCCGACTGCAGACCATTCCCCTCCAGTGACAGGCAGACAGAGCCTTAAGTGCAGGAAGGGGGCAATTGCAGCCCAGGAGAGACATTACCTACCAAATGGCAAGCAGGTTTCTTTGCTAACTAAGACTTCTGGGGGGCTCTAGACAGTCATCATCTGCCTAAGAAGGAGCCCCAGTGGTACTCCCAGAAAATTGAGCAGTACGGAAAAGCCAGAAATTGCAGCAATTGTGCTCACCAAAATCCCTTGCTACTCGGAACTGGGAAGGGCACAAAGCACAGGCCCAAACAAATCTGTGCCTTGGAGGGCTTCGAGAGCTCTGAGCGAGTGGCTTAGACCAGGGAGGTGCATGAAGCCTAGGGCAGGCCTCAAACGGTTATCCGGTGGAGAAACATAGAGCCTGAGTGGTGGGTTCCACGAACAGGGGCAAGCCCAGCGTAGAGTCCATCACCACCCTCCCTGTATTAAGACGGAAATCAGACATGGAAGAGACGAGCAAACAGAGGAAGTCAAACAGAGGGAAATGCCTTGGTAGCGACCCCACACAGCCCACAATGCCAGAGAAAGAGCCAGATATATCTTTACTACTTTTATGATCTTTTTTTGGGGGGGTGGGGGATTGATGTGGAAGCGTGATGTTTTTCTTTTTCTTTTTTAAGAAATTTTTAAAATCTTTTTTTGAAAATTTTTTTCTTTCTTTTCTTTTTCATCTTTTTTTAAAACTTTCTTAAACTTTTAAGGTCTCTATATCTCTATTTAC
Source organism: Procapra przewalskii (assembly GCA_006410515.1). Classification (NCBI taxonomy): domain Eukaryota; kingdom Metazoa; phylum Chordata; class Mammalia; order Artiodactyla; family Bovidae; genus Procapra; species Procapra przewalskii. The sequence continues at coordinate 415,261 of SJYF01000021.1, read as the reverse complement.
TACTTTTATAACCTATTATTACTTTTCAAAAAAAATCCTTTATTTTTAAAGCAAACGCCGTATACAGTCTTTTTGTGGTGGAGGTTGTTGTATTTTAATAATTCTGGTGGCTTTTTTTTTCCTCCTCCTTCTTCTTCTTTTTTTAAATATTTTATTTTTGAAAATCAAATCTCTACTCCACATTTTAATCTTTGCATTTTGGTCTTTGTTGCCAATTTTGTACATTTAAAAACCTAATTTTCAGTACCCAATTTTACATGAGTGCGAGATTACTGGCTTGACCACTCTCTCCTCCTTTGGACTCTCTTTTTTCTCCACCAGGTGGCCTCTGTCTCCTCCCTCCCCCTCCTCTTCTCTACCCAACTCTATGAATCTCTGTGTGTTCCAGAATGTGGAGGACACTCAGGGAACTGGTTACTGGCCGGATGTGTATCTCTCCTTTTCATGTCCCTCTTTTATTCCCCTGGCAATCTCTGTCTACTTCTTCCCTCTCCTCTTCCCTGTATAACTCTGTGACCACCTCTGAGAGGTCCAGACTTTGGAGCATACACAAGAAAGTGGTTACGGGCTAGCTTGCTCTCTCCTCTTTTGATTCCACCTCATCCCATTCCAGTCACCTCTAACTACCCCTTCCCTCTTCTCTCCTCCAAGTAACTCAGTGATCCTCTAGGGGTGACCCTCAAGGTGGAGAAACCTATCATCTTTAACCTAGATGTTTTAACATCAGTGTTGTATAGATGGAGAAGTCATGAGGCTATTGTAAAAATAAATCTGAAAACCAGAATCAGGGGGCTTAAGCCCAAATCCTGAGATCATCAGAGAATTCCTGAATACAGGGAACATTATCCAATAGGAGTTCATCAAACGCCTTCATACCTACACTGAAATAGAGCACCACCCAAGGGCCAACAAGTTCCAGAGCAAGACATACATACCACACAAGTTCTCCAGCAACACAAGAACAAGCCCCTGAGCTTCAATATACAGGCAGCTCAAAATACTCCAAAACCATTGACATCTCATAACCCATTACTATACACTTCACAGCACTCCAGAGAGAAGAAATCCAGCTTCACCCACCAGAATTCCAACACAAGCCTCCCTAATCAAGAAACCTTGACAAGCCACTGATACAACCACACACACAGTGAGAAAGCTCAATAATAAAGAGAATTCCACAAATTCACAGAATATAGAAAGGCCACCACAAACACAACAATATAACCAAGATGAAGAGACAGAGGAATACCCAGCAGGTGAAGGAACAGGAGACATGCCCACCAAACCAAACAAAAGAGGAAGAGATAAGGAATCTACCTGAGAAAGAATTCCAAATATTGATAGTGAAAATGATCCAAAATCTTGAAATCAAAATGGAATCACAGATAAATAGCCTGGAGTCAAGGATTGAGAAGATGTAAGAAAGGTTTAACAAGGACCTAAAGGAAATAAAAAAGAGTCAACATTTAATGAATAATGCAATAAATGAGGTCAGAAACACTATGGAGGCAACAAATAGTACAATAAAGAAGCAGATGATAGGATTAGTGAAATAGAAGATAGAATGTTGGAAATAAATGAATCAGCGAGGAAAAAAGAAAAACGAATTAAAAGAAATGATGACAACCTCAGAGACCTCCAGGACAATATGAAACGTTTCAACATTCGAATTATAGGAGTCCCAGAAGAAGAAGACAAAAAGAAAGACCATGAGAAAATACCTGAGGAGATAATAGTTGAAAACTTCCCTAAAATGGGGAAGGAAACAATCACCCAAGTCCAAGAAACCCAGAGAGTGCCAAACAGGATGAACCCAAGGCAAAACACCCCAAGACATATGTTAATCAAACTAACAAAGACCAAACACAAAGAACAAATATTAAAAGCAGCAAGGGAAAAACAACAAATAACACACAAGGGGATCCCCATAAGAATTACTGCAGATCTTTCAATAGAAACTCTTCAGTCCAGGAGGGAATGGCAAGATATACTTAAAGTGATGAAAGATAATAACCTATAGCCAAGACTACCGTATCCAGCAAGGATCTCATTCAAATATGAAGGAGAAATCTAAAGCTTTACAGACAAGCAAAAGATGAGAGAATTCAGCACCGCCAAAACAGTTCTTCAGCAAATGCTAAAGGATCGACTTTAGACAGGAAACGAAAAGGGCATATAAACCTGAACCCAAAACAATAAAGTAAATGGCAACAGGAGCATACTTATCAATAATTACTTTAAATGTAAATGGGTTGAATGCCCCAACCAAAAGGCAAAGACTGGCTGAATGGATACAAAAACAAGATCCCTATATATGCTGCTTACNNNCAACGGACACATACAGACTGAAAGTGAAGGGCTGGAAACAGATATTCCATGCAAATAAAGACCAAAAGAAAGCAGGAGTAGCAATACTCATATCCGATAAAATAGACTTTAAAATAAAGGCTGTGAATAGAGACAAAGAAGGCCACTACATAATGATTAAAGGAGCAATCCAAGAAGAAGATATAACAATTATAAATATATATGCACCCAACATAGGAGCATGGCAATATATAAGAAAAATGCTAACAAGCATGAAAGGGGAAATTAATAATAACACAATAATAGTGGGAGACTTTAATACCCCACTCACACCTATGGACAGATCAACTAAACAGAAAATTAACAAAGAA
>SJYF01000021.1:390856-406024 GCA_006410515.1 Procapra przewalskii | reverse complement strand
GGCTTTTGTAGCCTAGTATTTACTAGTATACAAATACATGATTATTTCTAACTATATAACCTCAAATTATTTTTCAGTGCTAGTATAATATTAATGCTTATATAAAACTTATGCATTATTATAGAATTATGTTTCATATTGTATTATATTTACATGCATAAATGTTTTCTTCAACAAAATAATTTTTAAATTTCTTTCAAAACCTGTTTAAAAGTGCTGAGATTTTATTTTTCTTCAGATTTTTTTGCTATATATATTGTAGCAACTCTTTATGCCTACATGTCTTAAATGCTGAGAAATGTAGCAGATTCTGATATCATGAGGAAAAAGCTCTTAAGACAATGATAAGAAACCATTTTTTAGGGTGCATCATCATGTTCTGCCCCTAAATATGATGGTTTCTCAGGGAATTTGAACTGTTTTGCAAAGATGAGACTCTTTAAAGTGGAGAGTATGCCGCTTGTTCAGAGCCATCCTTGTAGAATAGCTGTCTTCACAGTCCAATAAGTAAGGTCAGCATGACTAAAATCTAATTCAAAACAGGGGCTCAAAAAACAAAACAAAACAAAAACAAAAAACAACAATGCACACACAGAGAAGTTGGTTTACAATTTTCATGGACTAAGACAGCAACTCCAAGCATTTTTAAGAGAGAAACTGGGGGTTATTTTATGATATTTATTTTTTGTGTGCCTAAAATCAAAATTAGCTCATATTTACATGATAAACCAAAACATTGTGAGTATTTCACATATGGTAGCATTTGTGATTACTAGTCATTACTTATATTGCCATTAATGTACTAATAATTCCTAAACTCAAAGTTAACAGTCATTCACCCTTCTTTCTTATTCCTATATCAGCCAACAAAATCTGTTGTTTATAATCAGATCTGCTTGTTCTTTTATTATCCATGTTGTCTTTTGACTACTGTGGTTGTCTCTTAATTTATTTCCTATATCTATATAAACTGTTTTATTTCTTAAATACCCTCTTCAGATCAAGTCTTAACTTCAAATAAGCCTTAGTTTATTTGGATTTGTCAGGAATAAAAAAAATAGACAATGGTAGATATCTTTGGGTGATGAATGAGTATCTTTTCCTTGTTTGTACCATTAGCACCCACCTAAACAGAGTTATTTGGGGAGGTTGGGAGGTAGGTAAGCTGATGCTGTCTTCATGTCATTTCTCTCTCCCCCAAGCACAGACCCCACATACACCTACAGATTCATCAAAGCAAAACATACTAGAACAACAGCACGTATTTAATAGTCAAAGGTAAACTGTTATTCATTGTTTGAGGAGTTATCATAGTATTCTTTTTGATCATATTCCCAAGCTTCTCTTCTATTGATACTATGATGTTCCCCTAGAAAGAAAAGGATTATTATAAGATTAGATAGAGAAACATAGACTATTATTTAAATTTCCAGGTTATTGTTTTCTGATCCAACTGACTGACTAATGACTGAAAATGTCTAATGTGAGAGCACATGTTTTGTGGAAATAATATATTTATGTCCAGCTTAAACATAGTCACTTAGTATGTAGATAGCAAGGCATACAAATCTCCTAGAGCTTCAAACTGAAAAATAGTATTTAAATAAGGCATCATTTTTCCATGATAATATTTATGCTACTATCATAAGAATAGGTGAAAAGATTGATTAAAATTTTAACTTTCTGTTAGATAGACTGAAGATGACCTAAAAATAATTTACTTCATAAAATTATGGAAAAGATGAATAAAAAAAGGCCAAGCATACTCTGCTTCATCTTCTTTCTGCTCTCAGATGCTCTTAGAAATATTCCATCAGAAGTTCTAACTTGCAAAAATGTTTATAAAGAGCAAATATTGTGGAGATACTGGTCTCTGTGACACACTCATGTTAGTGCTCACTACAACGTGCCCAGATTGTTATTTGAAAAAATGAAAGCATGTATGTTGTTGATGTTCTGTCACTAAGTTGTGTCTGACTCTTTGTAATCCCGTGGGCTGCAGCACATCAGGCTTCCTTGCTCTTCACTGTCTGAAGGGCAGTTTGCTCAAACTCATGTCCATTGAGTAGGTGACATCATCCAACCATCTCATCTTCTCTGTCTTCTTCTCCTTTTGCCTTCAATCTTTCCCAGCATCAGGGTCTTTTCCAGTGTGTTAGAGAAGTCAAATTTAAGATTGCTTTGTGATTTTTCCCCATGGTTTCCTTCCCTCTGAAGAAGTTTCTGTAAAAGATTCAAACTAAGCCTCTTAGACATCATGCTACATAACTTGGGGTAAAATATTAGACTATGAACTTCTCTGAGAAGAAGTTAAAAAAATGAGTCAGCAACACTTTCTAACTGCAGTTGCTACCAAGTCCAAGATCATACTGCTTTCCACAAGAATGATAAGTCAATAAATAAAGAGATAAGGCATTTGGACAAGGAATTTCAACTTTATCCTGAAATCTAACAGACCAAGAAGATGGTGGATCAAGATCCCAAAGAACCATTTTATCTGAGTTATATTTCAGATTTCTCTTATCCTAAAAAGGAAGGACAAGTAGCTGGTTGTTGCAAGCTTCTTGGTATAAGAATCCCTTGTCTTTACAGCTGTCCATTTAGGTCTGATCATGATGTTCCTGTAAACCTCCAATAAGACAGATGTTATTCTCTATTCTGCAGCTTTTCTCTCTATATGAATGAGAAGTGGTATACCCTTCTATCATATATATATCAAACTAAAGGCTTTTACAAAGAACCAACAAGACAAAGCACAGGCAACTGAGTCCAAAGTTAGAGCTAAAAGAATTGATTCAATATGGTGTAAGGTTTATTTTATTATATTTTATTTTCCTGTTATAGAAATAAAGAAAACAAGCAAATAAGAAAAGCAGCACCCACCTTATAATGTAAACTCTAGGGGCCTATAAACTAAGTAGTGTGAAGACCATTCAGTTATGATACTGAAAAGAGGTAGTCATTGATTTGGGGTGGTATCACTAAGGAACCTACCCCATTAAATGGGATTCCAGCCCTCACAAAATACTTATATGTCCCACAGAAAACATGAAAGAAATATAATGAGAGAACTGAAGTCCCACTATAGACTAGAATAATAACTAATAAGCCAGTGTAAACATTCAAAAACATAAATATCATACCTAGTGACTAAGTTAAATGTAGATTTCAGGCTTCGGGGTGAAGAATGACTCAAAATTTCTCCCTAAACTAACTAAATAAAATTTCACCATCAAAATACACTTCATTTGTGAAAAATAAGGAGAGTTGATATTTTCTATCCTTGGAAGAAAAGTTATGACCAACCTAGATAGCATATTCAGAAGCAGAGACATTATTTTGCCGACTAAGGTTCTTCTAGTCAAGGCTGTGGTTTTTCCTGTGGTCATGTATGGATGTGAGAGTTGGACTGTGAAGAAGGCTGAGCACCGAAGAATTGATGCTTTTGAACTGTGTTGCTGGAGAAGACTCTTGAGAGTCCCTTGGACTGCAAGGAGATCCAACCAGTCCATTCTGAAGGAGATCAGCACTGGGGTTTCTTTGGAAGGAATGATGCTAAAGCTGAAACTCCAATACTTTAGCCACCTCATGCAAAGAGGTGACTCTTTGGAAAAGACTGTGATGCTGGGAGGGACTGGGGGCAGGAGGAGAAGAGGACGACAGAGGATGAGATGGCTGGATGGCATCTCTGACTCAATGGATGTAAGTCTGACTGAACTCCGGGAGATGGTGATGGACAGGGAGGCCTGGCATGCTGTGATTCATGGGGTCACAAAGAGTTAGACACGACTGAGCAAAAGAACTGAACTGAACTGAAGGAAAAGATCAAGATTCAATGACTATGTGATTATTAGTCTAATTTTTTTTTTTTCCTTTGCGGAGTTCAAAGCAGTATTTAGGGCCTAATGAACATTTTCCCTATGGATAAATGATAATGAGCTTTATTATCTTGAAAATTATTTAAATTGTATCCAATAAAAGTATGAAATTGAGTAAAAACCGTGCTTTTTATTTTGAGCAGGTCATATACTGTTTAAAAGCTGTCAAAATGTGATCATAATTTGAGGATTGAGTTTCAAAACAATCATATTACCAGAAGCTTCTTGTCAGCTTGATATGAGAGTTTGATTTCTACTAAAATATGAAAACTAACTTTAATATTTTTAAAAATAATTACTTTTATAGTTTGTGCCATGTTTGCATAATGTTTTCTAATACTTATGAGAAATAATGATCTGGAATTTTTCACCAGCCTAGCTAAACTTCTTTAAGATGTTTGATTCCTAAGACACTGTTTTCCAGTGGATATTATTTATATAATACAAATAAAGCAAATACATACATTTCTAAAACATATACAAGTTTATAATGATCCCATTAATAAGTCTACTATTAATGCACAGAGAATGATAGTCTTTTAATTCTGGAGGTTATGATGTCTAATTGGATCTTAAGTTTTGTTGCTGTTGTTTAGTTGCTCAGTCATGCCTGACTCTTTCTGACTCCATGACCTGTACAACACCAGGGGTGTGGCTGGATACGATGTCCAAGGCTCCTTGTACCTCACCATCTCCCAGAGTTTGTCCAAATTCACATCCATTGCATCAGTAATTTCATCCAGCCATCTCATTCTCTGATCCCCTCTTCTCTTTCTGCCAATAATTCCCAGAATCGGGGATTTTTCCAATGAGTTGGCTGTTCTCATTAGGTGACCAAAATACTGGAACTTCAGTTTTAGCATCAGTTCTTCCAACGAGTATTCAGGGTTGATTTCCTTAGACTGTTACTATCTCCTTGCTGTTCAAGAACTCTTAGGAGACTTCTGTAGCATTACAGTACAAAAGTATCAATTGTGGGGAGCTCTGCCTTCTTTATGGTCCAGCTCTTAAAACCATATATGATCACTGGGAAAACCATAGCCTTGACTATATGGATATTTGTACTCCAAGTTTGGCTTTGGAGTACAAAATGAAGCAGCTGCTGCTGTTAAGTCGCTTCAGTTGTGTCTGACTCTGTGCAACCCCATAAATGGCAGCCCACCAGGCTCCCCCATCCCTGGGATTCTCCAGGCAAGAATACTGGAGTGGGTTGCCATTTCCTTCTCCAATGCATGAAAATGAAAAGTGAAAGTGAAGTCGCTCAGTCATATCCAACTCTTAGCGACCCCATGGACTACAGCCTACCAGGCTCCTTCATTCATGGGATTTTCCAGTTAAGAGTACAAGAGTGAGTTGCCATTGCCTTCTCTAAAAATGAAACAGAGCAAAGGCTAAAAGAGTTTTGCCAAGAGAACACACTCGTCATAGCAAACACCCTCTTCCATCAATACAAGAGAAGACTCTACACAAGGACATCACCAGATACCAGTTACCAAAACCAGATTGATTATATTCTTTGCAGCCAAAGACGGAGAAGCTCTATATAGTCAGCAAAAACAAGACCAGGATCTGACTGTCGCTGAGATCATGCACTCCTTATTGCCAAATAAGACTTAACTTGAAAAAAGTATGGAAAATCACTAGACCATTCAGGCATGACCTAAATCAAATCCTTTACAATTATAAAGTGGAAGTGACAAATAGATTCAAGTGATTAGATCTGATAGACAGAGTGCCTGAAGAACTACGGATTGAGGTTCATGATATTGTACAGGAAGCAGTGATCAAGACCACTCCCAAGAAAAAGACTTGAAAAAAGGCAAAATAGTTGTCTGAAGAGGCCCTACTAAGAGCTGAGAAAAGAAGAGAAGTTAAAGGCTAGGAGAAAAGGAAAGATACTCATTTAAATGCAGAGTTCCAAAGAATAGCAAGGAGAAATAAGAAAGCCTTCCTAAGTGAACAATGCAAAGAAATATAGGAAAACAATAATATAGGAAAGACTAGAGAGCTCTTTAGGAAAATTAGAGCTACCAAAGGTGCATTTTGTGCAAATATGGGCTCAATAAAGTTATAGAAATGGTATTGACCTAAAAGAAGCAGGAGATATTAAGAAGTGGTAGCAGGAATACACAGAAGAACTATACAAAGATCTTAATGATTTAGATGGTCATGATGGTGTGATCACTCTCATAGAGCCAGATGTCTTGAGTGTGAAGTCAAGAAGGCCTTAGAAAATATCACTATGAACAAAACTAGTGGAAGAGATAGAATTCTAGCTGAACTATTTCTAATCCTAAAATACAATGCTGTTAAAGTGTTGTACTCAATATGCCAACAAATTTGGAAAACTCAGCAGCGGCCACAGGGCTAGAAAAGGTAAGTTTTCATTCCAATCCCAAAGAAGGGCAATGCCAAGAATGTTCAAACTACTGTACAACTGCACTCATTTCACGTACTAACAAAGTAATGCTCAAGAGCCTTTAAGCTAAGCTAATCAAACATGAGCTGAGAACTTCCAGATGTACAACCTGTATGTACAAAAGGTAGAGGAACCGGAAATCAAATTGCCAACATCAACTGGATAATAGAAAAAGCCAGGGAGTTTCAGAAAGGCATCTACTTCTACTTCATTGGCTATAGTAAAGTCTTTGACTGGGTGGATCACAACAAGTGAAAATTTTTAGAGGCATGGGAATTAGCAGACCATCTTACCTGCCTCCTGAGAAACATGTATGCAGGTGAAGAAGCAACAGTTAAAACTGGACATGGAACAGACTGGTTCCAAATGGGGAAAGAAAAATGTCAAGGTTGTATGTGGTCACTCTGTTTATTTAACTTCTCAGCAGGGTACATCATGTAAAATGCTGGGGTGGTAAAGCATAAGACAGAATCAAGATTGCCTGGAGAAATATCAATAACCTCATATATGCAGATGACACCATCCTTATGGGAGAAAGTGAAGAAGAACTAAAGAGCCTCTTGATGAAAATGAAAGAGGAGAGTAGCAAAGTTGGTTTAAAGCTCAACATTTAGAAAGCAAAGATCTTGGCCTCTAGTCCCATCACTTCATGGCATATAGATGATGAAACAATGGATACAGTGACAGAGTTTATTTTTGTGGGTTCCAAAATCACTGCATACTGTGACACAGACATGAGATTAAAAGACGCTTTCTCTATGGAAGAAAAGTTTTGAGAAAATTAGACAGCATATTTAAAAGCAGATACATTATTTTGCCAGCAAAGGTCAATATAGTCAAAGCTGTGTTTTTCCCAGTAGTCATGTACAGATGTGAGAGTTGGATCATAGAGAAGGCTGAGCACTGAAGAACTGGTTTTTTTGGAACTGTAGTGTTGAAGAAGAATCAAGAGTCCCTTGGACTGCGAGGAGATCCAACCAGTCAATCCTAAAGGAAATCAACCCTGAATATTCATTGAAAGGTCTGATGCCGATGCTGAAGCGCCAACACTTTGGCCACCTGAACCGAAAAGCTGACTCCTTGGAAAAAAACCCTGATTCTGGGAAAGACTGAGGACGGGAGGAGAAGGCGATGACAGATTAGATGACTCGATGGCATCACCAACTGAATGAACATGAATTTCAGCAACCTCCAGGAGGTGGTGAAGGACAGGGAGACCTGGCATGCTGCAGTCCATGGGGCAGCAAAGAATCAGACACGAGAAAGTAACTGAACAAAAACAACAATAAGGATATTAACTAAATATTTGCAATTTTTGTCTTCTCATATTAATAATGAACATTTAGTTCATTATTTTATTTCACAAGTTACGATGGTTTGGATTATATGCTTTCCACCTTCCAAATATCAGGTAATTTTTAAAAATATCTTTTTTGAATATACAACCAAATAATTAATGAATACCTTGTTTCTGTGTCTCAAACTCACTTAGGTTTCCATGTCCTTGTACTTTCCCACATATTATTATTCATACACTTCCACCGTTAAGATCTGCAAACAAAAACCTACAGAAAGCTTTTTGGTGTTCTCTTGTGAGAGCTGGACTGTGAAGAAGGCTGAGCACTGAAGAATTGATGCTTTTGAACTGTGGTGTTGTAGAAGACTCTTGAGAGTCCCTTGGACTGCAAGGAGATCCAACCAGTCCATTCTGAAGATCAACCCTAGGATTTGTTTGGAAGGAATGATGCTTAAGCTGAGACTCCAGTACTTTCGCCACCTCATGTGAAGAGTTGACTCATTGGAAAAGACTCTGATGCTGGGAGGGATTCGGGGCAGGAGAAGGGGCCGACTGAGGATGAGATGGCTGGATGACATCACGGACCCAATGGACGTGAGTCTGAGTGAACTCCGAGAGATGGTGATGAACAGGGAGGCCTGTCGTGCTGTGATTCATGGGGTCGCAAAGAGTTGGACATGACTGAGCGACTGAACTGAACTGATTAACTCTTCTATATTTGTTCTATCTTTTCCATCACAGTGGCATGGGCCAATGATATTTTCACATGTTCAAGCAATTTATTAAAATAATAAAAAGAAGCATAATTCTACATATCCACAGAAATTCCTGATTATAATAGACAATGGGTTTCTAAAGGCAAGAACACTGAAGTGGCTTGCCATTCCCTTCTCCAAGCAATATTGCACAGGAACCTGGAATGTCAGGTCCATGAATCAAGGCAAATTGAAAGTTGTCAAACAAGAGATGGCAAGAGTGAACATCAACATTCTAGGAATCAGTGAACTAAAATGGACTGGAATGGGTGAATTTAACTCAGATGACTAATATATCTACTACTGCGGGCAAGAATCCCTCAGAAGAAATGGAGTAGCTAGCTATCATGGTCAGCAAAAGAGTCCGAGATGCAGTACTTGATTGCAATCTCAAAAACGACAGAATCTCTGTTCGTCTCCAAGGCAAACCATTCAATATCACAGTAGTCCAAGTCTATGCCCCAACTAGTAACACTGAAGAAGCTGAAGTTGAATGGTGTTATAAAGACCTACAAGACCTTTTAGAAACTAACACACAAAAAAAGATGTCCTTTTAATGATAAGGGACTGGAAGGCAAAAGTAGGAAGTCAAGAAATACCTGGAGTAACAGGCAAATTTGGTCTTGGAATGTGGAATGAAGCAGGGCAAAGACTAACAGAGCTTTGCCAAGAAAATGCACTGGTCATAGCAAACACCCTCTTCCAACAACACAAGAGAAGACTCTACACATGGACATCACCAGATGGTCAACACTGAAATAAGATTGATTATATTCTTTGCAGCCAAAGATGGAGAAGCTCTATACAGTCAACAACAACAACAACAAAAAGACCAGGAGCTGACTGTGGTTCAGATCATGAACTCCTTATTACCGAATTCAGGCTCAAATTGAAGAAAGGAGGGAAAACTGCTAGACCACTCAGGCATGACCTAAATCATAACCCTTATGATTATACAGTGGAAGTGAGAAGTAGATTAAAGAGGCTAGATCTGATAGATAGAGTGGTTGATGAACTATGGACGGAGGTTCGTGACATTATACAGGAGACAGGGATCAAGACCATCCCCATGGAAAACAAATGCAAAAAAGCAAAATGGCTGTCTGGGGAGGCCTTACAAATAGCTGTGAAAAAAACAGAGGCAAAAAGCAAAGGAGACAAGAAAAGATATAAGCATCTGAATGCAGAGTTCCAAATAATAGCAAGAAGAGATAAGAAAGCCTTCTTCAGCAATCAATGCAAAGAAATCGAGGAAGACAACAGAAGGGGAACGTCTAGAGATCTCTTCAAGAAAATTAATGATGCCAAGGGAACATTTCATGCAGAGATGGGCTCGATAAAGGACAGAAATGGTATGGACTTAACAGAAGCAAAAGATATTAAGAAGAGGTGGCAAGAATACACGGAAGAACTGTACAAAAAAGATCTTCATGACACAGATAATCATGATGGTGTGATCACTCATCTAGAGTCAGACATCCTGGAATGTCAAGTCAAATGGCCCTTGGAAAGCTTCACTACAAACAAAGCTAGTGGAGGTGATGGAATTCCAGTTGAGCTGTTTCAAATCCTGAATGAGCTGTTTCAAATCCTGAAAGATGATGCTGTGAAAGTGCTTCACTCAATATGCCAGCAAATTTGGAAAACTCGGCAGTGGCCACAGGACTGGAAAAGGTCAGTTTCCATTCCAATTCTAAAGAAAATCAATGCCAAAGAATGCTCAGACTACCACACAATTGCACTCATCTCACATGCTAATAAAGTAATGCTCAAAATTCTCCAAGCCAGGCTTCAGCAATACGTGAACAGTGAACTTCCTGATGTTCAAGCTGGTTTAAGAAAAGGCAGAGGAACCAGAGCTCAAATTGCCAACATCCACTGGATCATGGAAAAAGCAAGAAAGTTCCAGAAAAACGTCTACTTCTGCTTTACTGACAATGCCAAAGCCTTTGACTGTGTGACTCACAATAAACTGTGGAAAATTCTGAAAGAGATGGGAATACCAGACCACCTGACCTGCCTCTTGAGAAATCTGTATGCAGGTCAGGAAGCAACAGTTAGAAGTGGACATGGAACAACAGGCTGGTTCCAAATAGGAAAAGGAGTACGTCAAGGCTGTATACTGTCACCCTACTTATATAACTTACATGCAGAGTATATCATGAGTAACACTGGACTGGAAGAAACAGAAGCTGGAAGCAAGATTGCCGGGAGAAATATCAATAACCTAAGATATGCAGATGATACCACCCTTATGGCAGAAAGTGAAAAGAAACTAAAAAACCTCTTGATGAAAGTGAAAGAGGAGAGTGAAAAAGTTGGCCTAAAACTCAACATTCAGGAAACGAAGATCATGGTGTCTGGTCCCATCACTTCATGGGAAATAGATGGGGAAACAGTGGAAACAGTGTCAGACTTTATTTTTCTGGGCTCCAAGTCACTGCAGATGGTGATTGCAGTCATGAAATTAAAAGACGCTTACCCTTTTGAAGAAAATTTATGACCGACCTAGATAGTATATTCAAAAGCAGAGACATTACTTTGCTGACTAAGGTCCGTCTAGCCAGGGCTATGGTTTTTCCTGTGGTCATGTACGGATGTGAGAGTTGGACTGTGAAGAAGGCTGAGTGCCAAATAATTGATGCTTTTGAATTGTGATGTTAGAGAAGACTCTTGAGAGTCCCTTGGACTTAAAGGAGGTCCAACCAGTCCATTCTGAAGGAGATCAGCACTGGGGTTTCTTTGGAAGAAATGATGCTAAAGCTGAAACTCCAGTACTTTGGCCACCTCATGCGAAGTGTTGACTCACTGGAAAAGACTCTGATGCTGGGAGGGATTGGGGGCAGGAGCAGAAGGGGATGACAGAGGATGAGATCAATGGATGGCATCACTGAGTTGATGGACGTGAGTCTGGGTGAACTCCGGGAGTTGGTTATGAATAGGGAGGCCTGGCGTGCTACAATTTATGGGGTTGCAAAAGCGTCAAACATGACTGAGCAACTGAACTGACCTGAATAGACAGAGACATAGACTTACATGATCTCAATCTAAATTTATTTTGTTTCCATACAGTAAATAGCATGTTCTGCAGTAATAGCATTAACATGGGTAATTGTATCTATCATTATTCTTATGGAATATTGTTATTTTTAGTAACAAAAGCAATCTACTCTATCATTTATGATTGCTACAATAAAAGATTTACTTTATCTGAGTCCAAGTAATCTTACCAGTTCTTGTCCCTTTTGTTTAAAATAGTGAGTAAAGTGGTCAGGCTGATAGGATGATATAAATCAATAAATATGAAGTAATCAAATTCTTATAGTTCATTTTATCTTCTTCCTGATCGATAGCATTAAGCAATGGACAAGACTAACCAGCAAGAAGATAAGAGAACAGTGTCATTAAAGCAATGTAAGAACAAAGAGAAGATAAAAAAAATAATAAATGCAGAATTAAAAAATATGACAAGGAGGCAGTAGAACAGAAGGGAAGTTGTAAACAGAAGGGAAGTTGTAGAAGAAAAAGAAGCAAAGTTGGATTAGAAGGGGAAAAAAAGAGAACAAAAATGAATAATCACATGAGTTAAAGATAAATTTTAAAAAAAAGTGTTATGTTTTTAAATATATGGAGGAAACAATAGACATAAAGGGAAAACCAAGATGAATGTATTTAAAAAATATAGAGGAGACAAAAAATGTAAGATGAAATGAGTGTTACAATAAAATGAAAAGAGAAACTGGAAAAAGAAATGCATGAAGCTAACAAGACACTAGGCAGCTTGAAGAAAGAGAAGGTGCAATCATGTCCAGGGGATGCTTGTTCAGACATTACTTTCAGTTAGACCATTAGAGCAAGTTTAACAGAAAAAGAGAGCAAGTCATATAACAAATATCTCTACTTTATGTCTTTCATAATAGACCCAAGCCTTATCAGAATACCCTGATAGGAAGTTAAATTAGATGACTTCATTGGAAACTGAAGCAGAGGCAGAAAAGCATAGTTTAGAGACTTTAAGAGCCGGGACCGACTACAAATTCGGGGGAAAAAATGTAGTTACAGAAAAACAGATTACTTCAACAAGTGGAATGTTTTCTGACTTTTTTATTTGGCCTTGTAGTTTCTTTTCCATGTAACAATATATATGAGTCTAGTCAACTAGCTCAGATGTGACTTAGGAGCAAACCTGGTAATGGCCTGAAGGCACTCATCTCTATTAAATTTCTGACAGTAGGCCATGCTATAAAATGCTCCCTGAGATTTTACTTCTTTCTGACTGCATTCTTTTCTGTCTGAATATGCATTTGTTAAACATTTTCTTTTTTGCCCCCACCAATTTTAATTATTTCATAGAAATCATAAGCAGAAGTGAGTTAACTTTTTGTTGTCTTGGATTTTTGATCTGGGATTTCTAGGTGGCACCAATAGTAAAGAATCTACCTGCCAATGCATGTTACCTAAGAGATACAGGTTCTGTCAATCCCTAGAACAGAAGGTTCCCTGGTGGCAACCCATTCCAGGATTCTTGCCTTGAGAATCTCATGGACAGAGGAGCCTGGTGATATACTGTCCATAGGGTTGCCAAGAGTTGGACACAACTGAAATGACTTAGCATGCATACTCACACATTCTTGATGTAGTGTTTTATTTTTTTAATGTTAGAATAGTTTATGTATTTGAAAAAATGTTAGCTTTTTTTAAATGGCAACTATGCTACTAATAAAATGTAGGATTTTAACAAACCAAAACATGTTTCTATGGAAATCAGATTTATATTTTAAAAAACAATTACATTGGCCTTTTCTAGCAAACCAATTACTAAAATTAAGCTAATTAACTAACATTTATAGGCTTCATTCCTTCGTATTCAAGCCAACTGTAAGTGTTTTCCTAACCTCATATGCAGAAATCAATTACTTCTCAGTACTTTAATAGAATTTGTACATCATTTACCACATCTCATATTGACTATTTTTGTCTCTGTTGGACTTATGAACTAAATTTGCTGCATCTCAGGGAGTACATTCTAGACTGTACATTCTTTGTGTGACTCCAACAAACAGTTTTTCATTAAGTGAACTATACTGTATATTGACAGATTGCTGATAATGAGACAACCAGCCTGAGGAGTGGAGTAGGGGAGAGCTTTGATACACCATCTATAAAGAACAAAGAATCACATGTATTGACCAAGTACATATTATGTGTCAGCCTAAAGAATATAATAGTGCATTATATAAAGTTTGTTCTGTAATGGACTTTTACAACTTTTTAAGTTGTGTAATTCTATTCAGACTAAATCACCAGAAAACAGGAAAATTAAGGGGATGAGAATATAGTTATTTTTTTTAAAAAAAATTTTATTAGAGTATAGTTTATTTAAAATGCTAGCTTACTCTGTACAACAAAGTGAATCAGTTATACATATATCCATTATTTTTTTGGATTCTTTTTCCTTATAGGTCATTATGGAGAATTAAATTAAGTTCTCTGTGCTACTCTGTGCATGTGGGCATGCTAAATCACTTCAGTTGTGTCCTACTCTGTGACTCTATGGACTATTGCCTGCAGGCTCCTCTGCCCATGGGATTCTCCAGGCGAAAATAGTGGAATGGGTTACCATGCCCTGCTCCAGGGTATCTTGTTGATCCAGGTATTGAACCTACATTACTTACATCTAGTCTTCTACATTGGTAGACAGGCTATTTACCATAAGCATCACCTAGGAAGTTTCATACTGTAAGTCTTTAGTAACTATCAAGTTTATATATAAAAGTGTATATATGTCAATCCCAATCTCCAATTTATTCCTCCCTCCATCATTTCTCCTTTGATAACCATGATATTGTTTTCTACTTCTGTGATTCTATTTCTTTTTTGTAAATAAGTTCATTTGTATTACTTATTTAGGATTTCACATGCAAGCGATATAATATGATATTTATCTTGGACACACTTTACTCAGTATGACAATCTCTAGGTCCATCTATTTTGCTGCAGATGGCATTATTTCATTATTTTTTATGTCTAAGTGATATTCCTTTGTCTATAAGTGCCACATCTTTATTCATTCATCTATTAATGGGCATTTAAGTTGCTTCCACATCTTGGCAACTGTAAATAGTGTTACTGTGAACACTGAGGGTGCTTGTATCCTTTTGAACCATGTTTTTTTCCCAGATATATGCCAGGAGTGGGACTGCAGGATCATATGGGACTTCTACTTTCAGGTTTCTAAGGAGCCTGCATACTCTTCTTCATACTGATAGGATCAGTTTACATTACCATGCAGATTGTAAGAGAGATCCTTTTTTCCATATTCTAATCAGCATTGATTGCTGGTAGACTTTATGTGATGACCATTCTGAAAGGTGTGAAGTGATATCTCACTGTAATTGATTTGTATTTCCCTGATAATTGATGATATTATGCATATTTTGATTTTTTTTTCCCGCATTTGTATGTCTTCTTTGGGATTCCATGGTGGTTCAGTGATAATGCATCTACCTGTAATGCAGAATCTCTGAGTTGGAAAGATCTCCCGAAGAAGGAAATGACAACACACTTCAGTATTCTTGCCTGGGAAATCCCAGGGACAGAGGAATCTGGGGTCACAATAAGTTACATACAACTTAGTGACTAAACAATAGCAACAATATTTTCTTTGGAGAATTCTTTGTTTAGACATCTGCTCATTTTTTGATTGAGTTATTCATTTTTTTTTGACAGAGAAGTATATGAGTGTTTGTATATTTCAGAGATTAATCCCCTATAATATTACTTCTTTTTCAAATTTATTTTTCAGATTCTGTGGGATAT
>SJYF01000021.1:243750-257340 GCA_006410515.1 Procapra przewalskii | reverse complement strand
AGCATCGAAGGGTTATGTTACTATAGATATAATTACAAACATAGAAGTATCATTTATGTCTGATTAATTTTACTTTCTTACATAGTCATTCTCATGAATCCGGCAGTGATGCACATAAGATAAGTCTCTCTTTGATCTTGAGATGGAGATTCAATAGCCTCTGAAAATATTAAGCTTAATTCTTATCAGATGGATTCATTTCTTTAATTTATTTACATCAATTTCTTTATATCTTGCATACAATGAGCAATAACTTTTTCCACATGAAAGTTTTCTTAGGAGAATCTTGATTGTCATAACTTAATAATGGGAAATGGAATTAATTAAATGACTGCTTATTTTCCATGAAGAAAACAAAACAAAATGAAAACTACATCAATAAAGTTATCCAACACATTTTAAATAAAAATGCATAGCTATATAAGATCATTTTTATTTATAAAACTTGGTTAGAAATTAATGCCATTCCATACTCAATTATTTTCTTGTTAATTTAAAGGGAACTTGTAGAGTTTAGGAAAAAAAGAAAAACATTTGATGTTTCTCAGTCTCTCAGTAGTGTTCAACACTTTGCAACCCCATAGACTGAAGCACACTAGGCTTTCCTCTCCATCACCAATTCCCAGAGCTTGCTCAAACTCATTTCCATCAAGTCAGTGATGCCATACAAGCATCTCATCGCCTTTCATCCCCTTCTCCCCCTGCCTTCAGTCTTTCACACCATTAAGATCCTTTGCAATAAGTCAACTCTTTTCATCAGGTGGTCAAAGCATTGGAGCTTCAGCTTCAGCATCAGTCCTTCCAATGAATATTCAGAACTGATTTCCTTTAAGATGGACTAGTTTGATTTCCTTGCAGTCCAGGGGACTCTCAAGAGTCCTCTCCAACACCACAGTTGAAAAGCATCAATTCTTTGGTGGTCAGCCTTCTTTATGGTCCAATTCTCACATTCATACATGACTATGGAAAAAAAAAAAAGAAAAAAATAAAAAACATAGCTTTGACTAGATGGACCTTTGTTGGGAAATTAATATTTCTGCTTTTAATGCACTGTCTAGGTTTCTTCCAAGGAGCAAGTGTCTTTTAATTTCATGGCTGCAGTCACCATCTGCAGTGATTTTGAAGCCCAAGAAAATAAAATCTGTCACTGTTTCTAATGTTTCCACATCTATTTCTCATGAAGTGATAGGACTGGATGCCATGATCGTATTTTTTTGAATGCTGAGTTTTAAGCCAACTTTTTCACTCTCTACTTTCACTTTCATCAAGAGGCTCTTTACTTCCTCTTTGCTTTCTGCCACAGGGGTGGTGCCATCTGCATCTGAGCTTATTCTTTTTTCCCAGGAATCTTGATTCCAGCTTGTGCTTCATCCAGCCCTGCATTTCACATGATGTTTTTACTCTGCATATAAGTAAAATAAGCAGGGTGACAACATAAAGCCTTGATGCATTTCTTTCCCAATTTAGAACCAGTCTTTTGTGGCACTACTCCATGGATCAGGATATTCTGACTGAAAATCTTTAAAAATGATGTTCAGATATATAGGACCTATATTTTTTTCTTTTTTAAAATTTTTATTTATTTATTATTATTATTATTTACCTACCGATATTTAAATATAGTTTATATAAAAACTTTCTTCTGAAAACACATATTTAAAAAAATATTTTGCATGCTGCATCATTAAAAATGGCATATCTTCCCAAATTAAATGGTTGGTTTAGAGTAGGTCACATCTTTTTCCTCTTCTGCTCACAGCCTAGAAACATGAAGGTAATAACTAAGGTTATATCATGAGAGATCATTAAACTGATATATTTCAAATTGTGGTGCTGGAGAAGACCCTTGAGAGTTCCTGGGACAGCAAGAAGACACAATCATTCAATTCTAAAGGAAATCAACCGTGAATATTCATTGGAAGGACTGATGCTGAAGCTGAAGCTCCAATATTCTTACCAACTCATTCAAATAGATGACTCATTGGAAAAGATACTTGGAAAGATTGAAGGCTGGATAGGGGGACAACAGAGGATGCAATAATTGGATGGCACCACTGAGTAAATGGACATGAGTTTCAGCAAACACTGGTACATAGCGAATGACAGGGAAACCTGGCACACTGTAGTCCATGGGGTTACAAATTTGGACACTACTTACTGACTGAACAACAACAACTCCAAATAATCCATACAAAGTCATTGCTCATGTCTTCTGCTATGTTATTGGTTAATGAATTCTGAAATTCAGAGACAAATTTTTATAGTATCTTCATTCCAATATAATCTTATACAGATGGTGAATTTTCTTGTCATTTTAAAATGCCTTTCTAGGTATCAAAAAATAATATATATTTCATAGATGAAACTGCCATAGAAATATAAACTTTTTAGGAAATTGTAAGAATTTATAATTTAGGGTTTCAAGGGTAACTTCTAAATTATTATTTTTTTTGATCAGCCACCTTTCTGATATCTGTCACTATATACATATATTTTATCCTGAAATTCACTCCTTGAATTTATGTACTTCTTTTGGACTATGCTTCCTAATTTTTCCAGGGTTAACTGCCTCAAATTCCTGCCCCTAATCCTCATCTGAACATTATTAGTTGTTTATCCACCCCTTTTAAGGTTTAACTTTTCAGCTTCTGTGATTGATCTTCTCCTTATTTGTCACCTCAGGACTTCATATTATGGGCTCCATTAAAAATAAACAACTTTTTGGTCCCCCTGGAAAATGGCCTAGGGTAGTAAAAGGAGCTACCCCACGTCCGACGCCAGGGGTGGTGGCCAAGAGGAGCTATCCCCCATAAGAGATCAGAGGTGATGGCCAGGAGGAGCCACCTCGCATCCAAGGCCAGGGGTGGTGGTTGGGAGGAGCAATCCCACATCCAAGGAGCAGTGGCTGTGCAGGCCCAGGAGGGCCTATAGAAGCTATCCCATTGAAGGTCAGGAACGGTGGTGGTGAGGACATACCTTTTGTCCAAGGTAAGGAGCAGCAGCTGTGCTTTGCTGGAAAAGGCGTAAAAAGATACCCCACGTTCAAGGTAAGAGAAACCCAAGTAAGATGGTAAGTGTTGCAAGAGAGCATCAGAGGGCAGACACACTGAAACCATACTCCGAGAAAACTAGTCAGTCTAATCACACTAGGACCACAGCCTTGTCTACTCAATGAAAATAAGCCATGCCAGCAGGGCAACCCAAAACAGGAGGATCATAGTGGAGAGGTCTGACAGAATGAGGTCGACTGGAGACGGTAATGACAAACCACTTCAGTATTCCTGCCTTGAGAACCCCATGAATAGTGTGAAAAAGTAAAATGATAGGATACTGAAAGAGGAACTCCCCAGGTCATTAGGTGCCCAATATACTACTGGAGATTAGTGGAAAATAATTCCAGAAAGAATGAAGGTACGGAGCCAAAGCAAACACAATACCCAGTTCTGGATGTGACTGATGATAGAAGCAAGGTCCGATGCTGAAAAGAGCAATATTTCATAGGAACCTGGAATGTCAGGTCCATGAATCAAGGCACATTGGAAGTGGTCAAACAAGAGATGCTAAGAGTGAATGTTGACATTCTAGGAATTAGTGAACTAAAATGGACTGGAATGGGTGAATTTAACAGATGACCATTATATCTACTACTGCAGGCAGGAATCACTCAGAAGAAATGGAGTAGCCGTCAAGGTGAACAAAAGAGTGCAAAATGCAGTACTTGGCTGAAATCTCAAAAATGACAGAATGATCTCTGTTCATTTCCAAGGCAAACCATTCAGTATCACAGTAATCCAAGTCTATGCCCCAAACAGTAAAGCTGAAGAAGCTGAAGTTGAACAGCTTTATGAAGACCTACAAGACATTTTAGAACTAACACCTAAAAAATATGTCCTTTTCATTATAGGGGACTGGAATGCAAAAGTAGGAAGTCAAGAAACACCTGGAATAACAGGGAAATTTGGCCTTGAAATGTGGAATGAAGCAGGGCAAAGACTAATAGAGTTTTGCCAAGAAAATGCACTGGTCATAGCAAACATCCTCTTCCAACAACACAAGAAGACTCTGCACATGGACATCACCAGATGGTCAACACCAAAATCAGATTGATTATATTCTTTGCAGCCAAAGATGGAGAAGCTCTATACAGTCAGCAAAAACAAGACCAGGAGCTGACTGTGGCTCAGATCATGAACTCCTTATAGCCAAATTCAGACTTAAATTGAAGAAAGTAGGGAAAAACCCTAGACCATTCAGGTACGACCTGAATCAAATCCCTATGATTATACAGTGGAAGTAAGTAATAGATTTAAGGGCCTAGATCTGATAGATAGAGTGTCTGCTGAACTATGGAATGAGGTTTGTGACACTGTACAGGAGACAAGGATCAAGACAATCCCCATGGAAAAGAAAGGCAAAAAAATAAAATGGCTCTCTGGGGAGACCATACAAATAGCTGTGAAAATAAGAGAGGCAAAAAGCAAAGGAGAAAAGAAAAGATACAAGCATTTGAATGCAGAGTTCCAAAGAATAGCAAGAAGAGGTAACAAAACCTTCTTCATCAATCAATGCAAAGAAATGGAGGAAAAGAACAGAATGGGAAAGACAAGAGATCTCTTCAAGAAAATTAGAGATACCAAAGGAACATTTCTTTCAAAGATGGGCACAATAAAGGATAGAAATGGTCTGGACCTATCAGAAGAAGAAGATATTAAGAAGATGTGACAAGAATACACAGAAGAACTGTGCCAAATAAGATCTTCACAACCCATATAATCATAATGCTGTGATCACTCATCTAGAGCCAGACATCTTGGAATGTGAAGTCAAGTGGGCCTTAGAAAGTATCACTATGAGCAAAGCTAGTGGAGTTGATGGAATCCTAGTTGAGCTATTTCAAATCCTGAAATATGATGCTGTGAAAGTGCTTCACTCAATATGCCAGTAAATATTGAAAACTCAGCAGTGGCCACAAGACTGGAAAATGTTACTTTTCATTCCAATCCCAAAGAAAGGCAATGCCAAAGAATGCTCAAACTACCACACAATTGCACTCATCTCATGTGCTAGTAAAGTAATGCTCAAAATTCTCCAAGCCAGGCTTCAGCAATATCTGAACCATGAATATCCTGAGTACAAGCTGGTTTTAGAAAAGGCAGAGGAACCAGAGATCAAATTGCCAACATCCGCTGGAAAAAGCATGGAAAAAGCAAGAGAGTTCCATAAAAAACATCTATTTCTGCTTTATTGACTATACCAAAACCTTTGACTGTGCGGATCACAATAAACTGTAGAGAATTCTAAAAGAGATGGGAATGCCAGACCACCTAACCTGCCTCTTGAGAAATCTGTATGCAGGTAAGGAAGCAACAGTTAGAAGTGGACATGGAACAGACTGGTTCCAAATAGGAAAAGGAGTTTATCAAGGTTGTATATTGTCATCCTACTTATTTAACATATATGCAGAGGTCATCATGAGAAACGCTGGACTGGAAGAAACATAAGCTGGATTCAAGATTGCTGGGAGAAATATCAATGACCTCAGATATACAGATGACACCACCCTTATGGCAGAAAGTGAAGAGGCACTAAAAAGCCTCTTGATGAAAGTGAAAGTGGAGAGTGAAAAAGTTGGCTTAAAGTTCAGCATTCAGAAAACGAAGATCATGGCGTCTGGTCCCATCACTTCATGGGAAATAGATGGGGAAACAGTGAAAACAGTGTCAGACTATTTTTCTGGGCTCCCAAATCACTGTAGATGATGACTGCTGCCATGAAATTAAAAGACACTTACTCTTTGGAAGAAAAGTTATGACCAACCTAGACAGCATATACAAAGGCAGAGATCTTACTTGCCAACAAAGGTCCTTCTAGTCAAGGCTCTGGGTTTCCTGTGTTCATGTATGGATATAAGAGTTGGACTATGATGAAAGCTGAACACTGAAGAATTGCTCCTTTTGAACTGTGGTGTTGGAGAAGACTCTTGAGAGTCCCTTGGACTGCCAGGAGATCTAACCAGTGCATTCTGAAGGAGATCAGCCCTGGGATTTCTTTGGAAGGAATGATGCCAAAGGTGAAACTCCAGTACTTTGGCCACCTCTTGTGAAGAGTTGACTCATTGGAAAAGACTCTGATGCTGGGAGGGATTGAGGGCAGGAGGAGAAAAGGACGACAGAGGATGAGATGATTGGATGGCACCACTGATTCGATGGACTTGAATCTGAGTGAGCTTTGGTAGTTGGTGATCGACAGGGAGGCCTGGCTGTGCTGTGATTCATGGGGTCACAAAGAGTCATACACGACTGAGCGACTGAACTGAAGTAAACCCAAAGGAGAGTATGTTTTCTTCAAAATCCATAAGCCCAATAAGTATCGTACCTCTTTTTTGGTTGTTAGAGAACCGTTGTCACAACTTATCTTGCACTTTACTTCTAGAAATTTCACTGAAGTTGAAGGTCTCTGAAATTTTGTCAAGATTTACTTCAAACCATCTTGCATATCTATATCTTACTAATATTAGTAAGAACAGCAAGGAGAGATATGAAAGCCTTTCTAAGTGAACACTGCAAAGAAATAGAGGAAACTGATAGAATGGGAGAGACAAGAAAATTAGAGATACCACAAAATATTTCATGCAAAGCTGGGCACAATAATTGACAGAAATGGAATAGACCTAACAGAAGCAGAAGATATTAAGAAAAGGTGGCAGGAATGCACAAAATAACTTTACAAAAATTATATTTATGACCCAGATGATCACGATGGTGTGATCACTCACTTAGAGCCAGACATCTTGTAGTACTATGTCAGCTGGGCCTTAAGAATCATCACTACAAACAAAGTTAGTGGAGGTGATGGAATTCCAGCTGCTCAGTTTAGTTCAGTCACTCAGTCATGTCAGACTCTTTGCAAACCGATGAACCACAGCACTCCAGGCCTCCCTGTCCATCACTAACTCCCAGAGTCCACCCAAACCTATGTCCATTGAGTTGGTGATGACATCCAACCCACTCATCCTTTGTCCAGATGAGCTATTTCAGATTCTAAACGATCATGCTGTGAAAGTGTTGCACTCACTACACCATCAAATTTGGAAAACTCAGCAGTGGCTTACAGGACTGGAAAAGTTCAGTTTTCATTCCAATCCAAAAGGATGGAAATGCCCATGAATGTTTAAGGTACTGCACAATTGCACTCATTTCACATGCTGGCAAAGTAATGCTCAAAATTCTTCAAGCCAGTCTTCCACAGTACATGAAAGGAGAACTGCCAGGTGTTCAAGCTGGATTTAGCAAAGGCAGAGAAACCAGAGATCAAATTACCAACATCCTTTGTATCATAGAAAAAGCAACATAATTCCAGAAATAAAAATAAAAAAAAATCTACTTCTGCTGTACTGACTGCACTAATGCCTTTGATTGTACGGATCACAACAAGCTGGAAAATTCTACAAGAGATGAGAATACCAGATCACCTTTACTGTCCCTTGTAAAACCGGTATGCAGGCCAAAAAGCAGCAGTTAGAACCAGAAATGGAACAACAGTCTAGTTCCAAATCAGGAAAGGAACACGTCAAGGCTGTATACTGTTACCCTGCTTATTTAACTTGTATACAAAATACATCATGCAAAATGCCAGGCTGGATGAAGCAGAAACTGGAATAAAGATTGCTGGGAGAAATATCAATAACCTCAGATATGTTGATGACAACCATCCTTATGGTAGAAAGTGAAGAGGAATTATTATTTTTTGAGAAATAGAGATCAACTTTTATTTAGGTCACCTGACCTGCCTCTTGAGAAACCTATATGCAGGTCAGGAAGTGACAGTTAGAACTGGACATGGAACAAATGACTGGTTCCAAATAGGAAAAGGAGTACATCAAGGCTGTATATTGTCACCCTGCTTATTTAACTTATATGCAGATACATCATGAGAAATGCTGGGCTGGAAGAAGCACAAGCTGGAATCAAGATTGCTGGGAGAAATATCATTAACCTCAGATATGTTGATCACAACCATCCTTATGGTAGAAAGTGAAGAGGAACTAAAGAGCATCTTGATGAAAATGAAAGAGGAGAGTGAAAAAACTGGTTTAAAACTCAAAATTCACAAAACAAAATCATGGCATCCAGTCCCATCATTTCATGGCAAATAGATGGAGAAGCAAGGGAAACAGTGATAGATTTTATTTTCTTGGCTTCCAAAATCACTGAAGATGGTGACTGCAGCCATGAAATTAAAAGACCCTTGTTTTTGGAAGAAAAGCTATGACAAAACAAGAGATTAAAAAGCAGAGACATTACTTTCTCTTCTAGTGCTGCTGCTAAGTCGCTTCAGCTGTGTCCGACTCCGTGTGACCCATTGATGGCAGCCCACCAGGCTCCCGCTTCCTTGAGATTCTCCAGGCAAGAACACCGGAGTGGGTTGTCATTTCCTTCTCCAATGCATGAAAGTGAAAGGTGAAAAGGTGAAAATGAAGTTGCTCAGTTGTCCAACTCTTAGTGACCCCATGGACTGCAGCCCAACAGGCTCCTCTGTCCATGGGATTTTACAAGCAAGAGTACTGGAGTGGGGTGCCAGTGCCTTCTCCATTACTTTCTCTACAAAGGCCCATATAGTCTAAGCTATGCTTTTTTTTTTTTTTTTGGTACTCAGGTATGGATATGACATTTGGAGCATAATGAAGGCTAACGCTGTGGTGAGTTTGAGCAAGTTCTGGGAGATGATGAAGGACAGGGAATCCTGGTGTGCTCCAGTCCATGGTGTAGCATAGAGTTGGGCATGACTGAGCTATTGAACAACAGCAATTAGTTAAGGCCGTGGCTACTATGGAAGTCTGTTCTGTTTCCTTAGAGAACTGACTGATACAGATTTTGGTTGTAAAAGAACAGAATCTCATGGGTGAACTTACTGAATTTCTTCTGGATTTTCTAGAATCCTAGAATTTGTCCTCTAGTCTGAATAAATTTGAAGTCACTGCTAACACTATTTCTAGTGCTAAAGATGTCACTTACAGTCAATGTCATAATGCAGAAATAGAGATATGGAAAATATTATTATTGGGTGTTTATAATTAAATACTTGAAAAAAGCATTATTCTGGGCCACTTTGTATTTGATACTTTACATATTTCAGCTAAACTAATCAAGAAATTGTCTAGTTAACTGCTGTTTCAATTCTTTCACTTGTTTGCATTCAGATCATTGCTAATAGATATACTCATTACTTTTATGAAGCTCTAAATGTTGTCAGCGTTATACTACCAAATTTAACTAGTATGTCTCCTAAATACTGTCTGACACCTCCATTCTTGTCACAGTTGCTCTTCCTTTACTTCTAAAACTGAAACTTTACCCCATTACTTGTGAAAATCTGTCATCTTTTTGGCACACAGTGGGATCTCTATCCAAATATCTGCATGTATGTTATATGTTATTTTTATTTATTATATCATTTATCTATATATGTCATTATTCAGCAGTTTATATATATTATAGAATAAAGCATCTCCATTAATTATTTCCTTTTTGTTTTCTAATAACAATAAATGTCCATTTACATATATCCTCCTGAACTATGATTTATCTCATTTTTTAGCTTATTCACAGGTACATGTTTTAAAGCATTTGTGTTGTGCTACTGGCTTTGTCAAAATTCAGTTTTATTAATAGAATATCAATACTTATTTCAGTTTCAGTTGTTATACTGGAACTTACTAGTAAAAAAACAAATAGTCACTTAATAATCCTGTTTTAACTAAGACAAACTGTAGCTTAAAAAAAAAAAAAAGAAATAGTCAGTACAATTTGCTTATAGGCCTTTCAGACTTCATTCTTAAAATTTCTGGAACTTTCCTGTCTGTGAAGTACAGGAATTGCTGAATTACACGAGGAAACCTTTCTGGGACAACCAATGAGAAATTAGACAGTTCAACCTGGGCTTTACAATAATTGCATCCTCTTCACTCTAGCTAAGAAGGCACATACTTTTCAGCACTGAGGTATGAAGCTTTCCACTGTTTTTAGCTGGAAAGACCAGTTCTAGCAACAAAAAGCAGTAATTCTCTGGCACATATGGTTCTGCCCTTACTGTTCTATGATTTTAGGAAATTATGTAAGCCATTTGGATTTAATTCAATCTGTTCAGGAGTGGAGCATGTTTAATATGGTTAAATTACTTTGCCAGAGTAATATATTTAAGATACTGCTTTATTTAGGGCTTCCCTGTAGCCCAGTGGTAAAGAATTCACCTGCCAATGCAGGAGACACCAGTTTTATCCTGATCCAGGAAGATCCCACATGGCGGCAAGCAACTAAGCCCATGTGCCGCAGCTATTGAACCTGTGCTCTAGAGCCTGGCAACCACATCTATGGAGCCCACGTGCCACAAGCCCTGAAGTTCAAACACCCTAGGGTCCATGCACCCCTCCCACTGCTTTGAAAAGCCCATTCAGTGCAGCTAAAGAGTAACCTGTGCTTGCCACAACTAGAGAACACGTTGCACAGCCATGAAAACCCAGGCCAAACATAAATAAGTAAATAAGAATAGGGTTTATTTAAACCAAAATCTAATAAAACATCTTCACTTAGAAACATCTAAGGAAACTATACCCAAAGTTTTGGCAGGGGAGACTCACTGCTAGTTGCAGTTGTGTCATTTAGAGAGCTTAAAGTCATTCTAGGTGAGGTGAAGGTGGCGCTACCTTCTTCGTTACTATACATAATTTCATCTGGGATCAGGCCAAAAAAACTGCATTTCTAAATAGTTCAGAAAAGTCCATAGAAGGGTTTCAAAGACTTTTACAAAAAAGAATATCTGTCTGTCTTTTTGCATCAATGAGTATCAATGCCCACCAAAATTTCCTAATAACACAAAGGAAAAGGCAAGTCTATATACTTGATCAGCTGTCAAAGGAATGGGAGGTAGACTATTAAGACACCTTTAATGCTTCTTCTGGCCTTTTCATTTGTGAGAGAATAGTGTTTGGTGGCCAGGGCCACTTTGGGTTATTTCTTCCTAAATGTAATACAGATAATGAAATAAGGGGGATAATGCAGAGAAGTGACTCCTTCCAGCTAAGGAGCAGTTGATGAAGCCCATATATGCATTCAAGAAGCACATAGGATCCTCTCTAGCTATGGGTAGTGGCTAATCTGGTCATCCAGAATTGACACTCTGGACTGCATGGCTCCAATATCTCTGAATAAGGACTCACTGTGTCCAATGGGCTAAAGAGAAACTGAATAGGAATAGATATAGTAGAGCAAGAGCCCACTGCTGGGATCTGGAATAATGATGTGATCTTTATCACCTTCTTCCTAAATTTCATATTAATATTAACAAACTAAATATTAGACTGCTAATTAATACCTTGATTTATCCCATTAGGGTGAATATCTTTTAATTATG
The DNA here is from genome assembly GCA_006410515.1 of Procapra przewalskii. NCBI lineage: Eukaryota > Metazoa > Chordata > Mammalia > Artiodactyla > Bovidae > Procapra > Procapra przewalskii. The sequence continues at coordinate 245,931 of SJYF01000021.1, read as the reverse complement.
TGTTTTTGTGTGTGTGCGTGTAAACTTGTTTCAACTGTGAACACTCTTTAGAGAATATTAATACTTTAGCAAATCTTTCCATTGTTCTAACAGTGCTAGAAGTATATGAAACTTTTAGTGATTTTGGTATGAAACTCATATTCATGATGAAAACTAAGACAATGTTTCTCTCAAGTCTACACCAGGGATGAGCTCAGGGACAATTTTGACTAGAATTTTTTTACTAGCTCAGGGAGCTCTATATTGGTTTAAGTTGGAATTCACTCATACTGGCCCATTTTAGCAAAGTTCCATCGTGAGGAGCAGGCCAGACATATGAGCAGCAGTTCACAATTCTTCTGGTTGATCTTTGGTTACTTGAACTCCCTAACTTAAAGTAATTGGGTCCATAGTCCCTGCTTATTACAAGAAATAAATTTTATTATCATTCTTCTATCTGTGTACACTTCATTTCGTCAGTTATCCTCTTCTGGGCTGCCACAGATCTGCCTGAACTACTACCAACTGTCATGGTTACATGACTGCTGTTTACTGCCTCTAAATCCCATTACCTTGTTCTCTTCTGTTAGATGTGCTTACTCCATTTGAAAATATTGCACCCATATCTCTTCCTGGCATGAAACGGTACTCCAACTCACCTACTCTAATTCTTAATCTAGATCTTACAAAAAGATCAATATTTACCAAATGGAATAGACATAGAATTCTATAGACTCCATAAGAGATAACTAATTTTCTCCCAAAAATAATTAATCAGAAAAGCATTTAAGGCAAGGAATTAGCTGTAATATAGCCCCATATTGATTTTAGGTATGCTGGACCTACAATATGTTCCTGCTTATATTACTACAGAGTGGCAAGAAATAATACATAAATTACTCAGCTGATGCACTGCTGCTGTGCTGAAGATTCAGACTTTTACAGATTTGTGATTTCTCCAAGCTCTGTGAAGGAATAAACCTCCAACTTTTGCAAATTTCAATGGTCATATTCTAATATTCTTGTAGAAGACAACTGAACTAGGGATCAAAAGAGGAAGGCTTCAAGTACTATAATGCATAGATTTTCTACTTGAGCTCCTATGCTATGTGACTCTAAGTTGGCTATCTCCACATTCGGGAATGTCACTAAGGGCTATGTTGGCTAAGACACTGGTGTGTGGCAAAAAATACACAAATAGTTAAATCAGGATTCTGGTACTGGATTTATATTCATTTTTATGCATTTAAAATTTATGTTTTGTATATATTTCTCAATATACCTCCTGTGCTAGAACCATAGAGTATATCAATGATTTATATATAAGAATAAGCTGTACTCATTTTTTATTGTTTGTTTGTTTTTACTTGTAGAGCTAACAATAGGAAGTTTGTAGAAACTGCTACTCTAGAGGAATGTTTTAACTTTACAATTCCAGATGGCTTGGAGCCTGTCATGAACTCCAAAAGAATCAGTTCTAACGAGGTGGATGAAACTGGAGCCTATTATACAGAGTGAAGTAAGCCAGAAAGAAAAATACCAATACAGTATATTAGCGAATATATATGGAATTTAGAAAGATGGTAACGATAACCCTGTATGCGAGACAGCAAAAGAGACACAGATGTTTAGAGCAGTCTTTTGGATTCTGTGAGAGAGGAAGAGGGTGGGATGATTTGGGAGAATGGCATTGAAACATCTATAATATCATATGTGAAATGAATCACCAGTCCAGGTTCGATGCAGGATACTGGGTGCTTGGGGCTGGTGTACTGAGATGACCCAGAGGGACGGTACGGGGAGGAGAAGAGTGGGGAGTTCAGGACGTGGAACATGTGTATACCTGTGGCGGATTCATGTTGAGGCATGGCAAAACCAATACAAAATAATTAAAAGTAATTAAAAAAAAAAAAAAGTTGACCTAAAATTGATTTGGGGTTTTGAAGGAATTTCCAAACTGTTTTCCACACTAGGTATATGTTTTTACGTTTTTATCAGCAATATATGAGTGTCCAGTTTCTCCATATCCTCATCAGCATTTGGTGTTGCCACTATATATGTTTATGTTTGTCATTCTCATAGGTGAATGATAATATGTAAGTAGGCAATCAAATTTCTCTCCTAAAAGTTTATACAAGAGAAATGGAAATTTATATTCACACACAAATAATTGTAAATTAGTGCTTAATAAAGTTGTTACTT
>SJYF01000021.1:192234-210130 GCA_006410515.1 Procapra przewalskii | reverse complement strand
GGCCTCTGAGGGAGAGGGAGAGGGTGGGTTGGTTTGGGAGAATGGCATAAAAACATGTATACTATCATGTAAAAAAAATAATAAAATAAAAAAATTAAAAAAAAAAAAAGAAAGATCTATGGCTTTCAGTAGAGGAACACTGAATTTGCAGCCTACAATCATGTAAGGAAAGAAGCAAGTAAGTACCATACTTGTTTCAAAAAGAGCAACTTGTTCCAATGCAACTGATATAATAGAGAAGATATATGCAGAAAAATTTTGGTTTTGCTTATTGTAAAGAAACTTTCATTGAACATGTGTGTGCTTAAAATTCCCTGTTATTCACAAGAAATCCTAGTGAGTAGAGCAGTGTGCAAGGATATATACATATCAGTTGAGCTCAGTTCAGTCACTCAGTCGTGTCCAACTCTCTGCAACCCCATGAACTGCAGCACACCACGCCTCCCTGTCCGTCACCAACTCCCGGAGGTGACTCAAACTCACGTCCATTGAGTCGGTGATGCAGCCACCTCATCCTCTGTAGTCCCCTTCTCCTCCAGCTCCCAATGCCTCCTAGCATCAGAGTCTTTTCCAATGAGTCAACTTTTTGCATGAGGTGGCCAAAGTATTGGAGTTACAGTTTCAGCATCACTTCTTCCAAAGACCACCCAAGACTGATCTCCTTTACAATGGACTGGTTGGATTTCCTTGCAGTCCAAGGGACTCTCAAAAATCTTCTCCAACATCACAGTTCAAAAGCATCAATTCTTCAGCACTCAGCTTTCTTCACAGTCCATCTCTCACATCCATACATGACTACTGGAAAAAACATAGCCTTGACTGGATGTCTCTTTGTTTGCAAAGGAATGGCTCTGCTTTTGAATATGCTATCTAGGTTGGTCATAACGTTCCTTCCAAGGAGTAAGTTTCTTTTAATTTTATGGCTGCAATAACCATCTGCAGTAATTTTGGAGTCCCCCCCCCCCAAAAAAAAAGTCTGACACTGTTTCCACTGTTTCCTCATCTATGTCCCGTGAAGTGATGGAACCAGATGCCATGATCTTCATTTTCTGAATGTTGAGCTTTACACCAACTTTTTTACTCTCCACTTTCATTTTGATAAAGAGGCTTTTTAGTTCCTCTTCACTTTCTGCCATAAGGGTGGTGTCATCTGCATATCTGATGATATTGAGATTTCTCCTGGCAATCTTAATTCCAGCTTGTGCTTCTCCCAGCCCAGCGTTTCTCATGATGTAATCTGCATATAAGTTAAATAAGCAGGGTGACAACATTCAGCCTTGACATACTCCTTTTCCTATTTGGAACCAGTCTGTTGTTCCATGTTAAGTTCTATCTGTTGCTTCCTCACCTTCATATAGGTTTCTCAAGAGGCAGGTTAGGTGGTCTGGTATTCCCATCTCTTTCAGAATTTTCCACAGTTTATTGTGGTCCACATAGTCAAAGGCTTTGGCATAGTCAATAAAGCAAAATAGATTTTTTTTCTTGAAACTTTCTTGCTTTTTTGATGATTCAGTGGATGTTAGCAATTTGATCTCTGGTTCCTCTGCCTTTTCTAACCAGCATGAACATCTGGAAGTTCCCAGTTCATGTATTACTGAAGCCTGGTTTGGAGAATTTTGAGCATTACTTTAGGAGCATGTAAGATGAGGGCAATTGTGTGGTAGTTTGAGCATTCTTTGGCATTGCCTTTCTTTGGGATTGGAATGAAAACGTATGTTTTCCAATTCTGTGGCCACTGCTGAGTTTTCCAAATTTTCTGGCATTTTGAGTGCAGCACTTTCACAGCATCATCTTTCAGGATTTGAAATAGCTCAAATGAAATCCCATCACCTCCACTAGCTCTGTTCATAGTGATGCTTTCTAAGGCCCATTTGACTTCACTTTCCAGGGTGTCTGGCTCTAGGTGAGTGATCACACCATCATGATTATCTTGATCTTGAAGATCTTTTTTGTACATTTCTTCTGTGTATTCTTGCCACTTCTTAATATCTTCTGCTTCTGTTAAGTCCATACAGTTTCTGTCCTTTATCAAGCCCATCTTTGCATGAGATGCTCCCTTGGTATCTCTAATTTTCTGAAAGAGACCTCTAGTCTTTCCCATTATGTGGTTTACAAGAAGGCTTCTTTCTTCTTGCTATTCTTTGGAACTCTGCATTCAGATGCTTCTATCTTTCCTTTACTCCATTACTTTTCACTTCTCTTTTTTTCAAAACTATTTGTAAGGCCTCCTCAGACAGCCTTTTTTTTTTTTTTTTCATTTCTTTTCCATGGGCACGTTCTTGATCCCTGTCTCCTGGACAATGTCACAAACCAACATCCATAGTTCCTCGGGCACTCTATATATCAGATCTAATGGACAACAACAAAGTCGGAAATGCAGTACTTGGATGCAATCTCAAAAATGACAGAATGATCTACGTTCGTTTCCTAGGCAAACCATTCAATATCACAGTAATCCAAGTCTCTGCCCCAATGAGTAACACTGAAGAAGCCGAAGTTGAACGGTTCTATGAAGACCTACAAGACCTTTAGTACTAACATCAAAAAATATATCCTTTTCATTATAGGGGACTAGAATACAAAAGTAGGAAGTCAAGAAACACATGAAGTAACAGGCAAATTTGGCCTTAGAATACGGAATGAAGCAGGGCAAGACTAATAGAGTTTTGTCAAGAAAATGCACTGGTCATAGCAAACACCCTCTTCCAACAACACAAGAGAAGATTCTACACATGGATATCACCAGATGGTCAACACCGAAAACAGATTGACTATATTCTTTGCAGCCAAAGATGGAGAAGCTCTATACAGTCAACAGAAACAAGACCAGGAGCTGACTGTGGTTCCAATCATGAACTCCTTATTGCTAAATTCAGACTTAAACTAAAGAAAGAAGGGAAAACCACTAGATTATTAATATATGACCTAAATCAATCCCTTATGATTATACAGTAGTAGCTATCAGTTCAGTTTAATTCAGTCACTCAGTCGTGTTGGACTTTTCGTGACCCCATGAATTGCAGGATGCCAGACCTCCCTGTCCATCAGCAACTCCTGGAGTTCACTCAGATTCATGTCCATCAAGTCAGTGATGCCATCCAGCCATCTCACCCTCTGTTGTCCCCTTCTCCTCTTGCCCCCAATCCCTCACAGCATCGAAGTCTTTTCCAATGAGTCAACTTTTTGCATGAGGTGGCCAAAGTATTGGAGCACTAGACTAGCAAACTAGCCAATCTAATCACACTAGGATCACAGCCTTCTCTAACTCAGTGAAACTAAGCCATGCCCATGGGGCAACCCAAGATGGGCTGGTCATGGTGGAGAGGTCTGACAGAATGTGGTCCACTAGAGAAGGGAATGGCAAACTACTTCAGTATTCTTGCCTTGAGAACCCCATGAACAGTATGAAAAGGCACAATGATAGAATACTGAAAGAGGAACTCCCCAGGTCACTGGATGCCCAATATGCTACTGGAGATCAGTGGAGAAATGACTCAAGAAAGAATGAAGGGATGAAGCCAAAGCAAAAACAATATCCAATTGTGGATGTGACTGGTGATAGAAACAAGGTCCGATGCTGTAAAGAGCAATATTGCATAGGAACTTGGAATATCAGGTTGGTGAATCAAGGCAAATTGGAAGTGGTCTAACAAGAGATGGTAAAAGTGAACGTTGACATTCTAGGAATCAGCGAACTAAAATGGACTGGAAGGAGTGAATTTAACTTAGATGACCATTATATCTATTACTGCGGGCAGGAATCCCTCAGAAGAAATGGAGTAGCCATCATGGTCAATAAAAGAGTCTGAAATGCAGTACTTGGATGCAATCTCAAAACAACAGAATGATCTCTGTTCGTCTCCAAGGCAAACCATTCAATATCACGGTAATCTAAATCTATGCCCCAACCAGTAATGCTAAAGAAGCTGAAGTTGAAGGGTTATATGAAGACCTACAAGATCTTTCAAGCTAATACCTAAAAAAGATATCCTTTGCATTATAGGGGACTGGAATGCAAAAGTAGGAAGTCAAGTAACACCTGGAGTAACAGGCAAATTTGGCCTTGGAATACAGAATGAAGCAGGACAAAGACTAATAGAGTATTGCCAAGAAAATGCACTGGTCATAGCAAACTCCCTCTTCTAACAACATAAGAGAAGACTCTACACATGGACACCACCAGATGGTCAACACTGAAATCAGACTGATTATATTCTTTGCAGCCAAAGATGGAGAAGCTCTATACAGTCAACAGAAATAAGACCAGGAGCTGACAATGGCTCACATCATGAACTCCTTATTACCAAATTCAGACTCAAATTGAAGAAAGTAGGGAAAACCACTAGATCATTCAAGTATGACCTAAATCAAATCCCTTATGATTATACAGTGGAAGTGAGAAATAGATTTAAGGGCCTATAACTGATAGATAGAGTGTCTGATGAACTATGGAATGAGGTTCATTACATTGTACAGGAGACAGGGATCAAGACCATCCCCATGGAAAAGAGATGCAAAAAAGCAAAATGGCTGTCTGGGGAGGACTTACAAGTAGTAGCTATAGTGACCCTCATAATCCAAAAGGAATTGATTCCAACATCCTCCATGGATATCACAGTTAAAGACCTTTATATAAAATAGCATAGTATTTTCATCTGGGCTCCTTTGCCTGCATGCAGGAGACCCTGCTTTGATCCTTTGGTCAGGAAGATCCTCTGGAGAAGGGAATGGCAACCCTCTCCAGTATTCTTGCTTTGAGAATCCCATGGACAGAGGAGCTTTTTGGGCTACAGTCCATGGGGTCACAAAGATTTGGACATAACTAAATGACTACCACCAATATTTGCATCAGTTATATCATATACACTTTAAATCATCTTTATATTTCTTATAATACCTAATAAGTTGTAAATGCTATGTAAATAGTTGCCACTGCAAGGACAAATTTAAGTTTTCCATTGGACATTTTTAGAAATTTTATATATTATATATATATATAATTTGACTGGTGGCTGAATGATTCTGTGGATATGAAACCCATAGATACAGAGGACTGTCTGTACTTCATTCATCATATGTTATCTGAATGTTATCTGAATTTGATGTTACAACTTTTGCTGCCATATCATGTAATTCCTTCTACAATTTCATGATAATTCCCAGTGTTCAACTCTTTTCATGCCCACATCCACATGCAAACTCTGAGTTTCTTTCAAGTGAAATAGCCATATTTAATGCACCATTTATACACATGTATATAATAATGTGATATATATTAACATATATAAAAATATAATTATAAATAATAATTTACAGTAAATAATAATAATTGCTAATAATAACAGTAAAAATTGTGCTACAATTGCTGCTATATTTTATCTTATTTTCTTAAAGGAACCACTGGTAAAATTTTGAGTGTTAAACCCCCAAAGTCATTTTTCCCCATATCCCTGTGATTTTGTTGCATAATTTTACATAAAATGTTAGAAAGTAGAAAAACACGTATCAGATTTTAGCAGATTTGACTATAAATAACCTCTCTAAGTGAAAATAGAATTCACAAAACAAAAGAATCAACCGATACAACCCATGAAGTTCAGCTGTCTGGGGCATACGCATTTAAATCAAGAGTAGATCTGAAAAAGTAAACAGAAAATGTTTACCACAATACTCCATAGCATACTGTTTTGCATATGAGTAACAAACAACATTTTTGAAGATCTGTAAGAGAAAACACTAAAAATGCTTGCAACCAAGTAAAGAGAATATATCATTTAAAAAAAAATGTGCTTAAAGAGACCACACAATATAAAAGCACAAGTTACTAATGTATCTAGATATACAAGTTATTAGACTATGTAGAAGATGCAACAGTGACAAGTCTAGAACAATATAATAACGGGAGATGGCAATACAGAAGGATGCGGTCTACCTCTCCCAACAAGTGCAACATGAATATATGTATACACACACACACACACACACACACACTCACACACACACACACAAAAGAACAGTTGTCACCACAAAGCACCTGTTGAACACTAGCAGAGGACCTCAGAAACCTAAAAGGGCAAAAGAATACCGATGTAACCAGGAAAAAAGAAAGAAAAAGCAGGGGCTGGGGAGGGGGACATGGGATGAAACCTGCACCCCTGGAGGGGAGCTGAGGGAAAGGAGAAGTTCCTACACTCATCGAAGCCCACTCACTGGTGGGGAGATCAGCTGGGACTGAGAGGGAGCTTCCTGGGCTTAGAAGAGAGAGCATCAAATTGTCTGGAAGGCAGGACAGAGCAATGGCTATGCTGATGGTCTGTTCTACAGCCCTGTGTGCCCCAGTCTAAGTTGTGCATCTGCTGGAGCAAAGTAGAGCTGGGTGTTACTATGTGGGGTTTGGAGATCAACTCAGGGAATGGAACAAGCACTGGATATGAAAACACAGCCCGAATGGAAGAGAATAAGAATCTCCACATTTTGGAAATATCATGGAAGAATCCCAAGCCACCATAGAAGCAGGGTGCCATTGCAGAGTGGTGCACAAGGGGTGGAGCCACAATTGTAACCCCTTCTCCAAGCACTGACTCCTGTTCCACTGAATACTAAGAGCGGCACCTGCCTGAGCAGGGTCAGGTGCCCCTCTTATCAAAGCCTCCCTAGCTGCACCAGCCTCTATAGGCTTGTCACCAAGTCTGTTGCTATTTTCACACCCTCCTGCCTGGGTGGATATGTGTGTCCTGGTGCAGCCACTGTGGGAAGAACATACAAAGATGGGGCTCAAACCACACCTGAGCCTTAGGTGCCATGCAACTAAGGGGGGAGAGCTGAAAGCTCTCTTCATGGTTGTGGAAACCATGGATTCACACCCTTACAGCTAACTTTGTAAACTCAGTGCATGTGAAAAGTCTGAAAAGATGAGTGCTCCTGAAGCTGAGATAGGTTGAGCGCCAGCAGCTGTGGGCTTTGTAGGTATGTACTTGTGGCAATTGGTCCAGATCAGAATATGAACTTCTTCCATAGCTCACACAGTGATTTCAAGTACACAGTTACTGCAGTCCTGGGACCTGGATTTGGTAGATCTCTGCTGGTGATCTTGTGAAAACAACTGAGAGATGGTAGGGGCAATTGCCAATAAATGTGCGGTTAAGGTGGGACTCCCCAGGTCAGTAAGTGCCCAGTATGCTACTGGAGAAGAGTGGAGAAATGACTCCAGAAAGACTGAAGAGGAAGAGCCAAAGTGAAACTAACACCCAGTTGTGGATGTGACTGGTGATGGAAGCAAAGTCTGATACTGTAAAGAGTAATATTGCATAGGAACCTGGAATGTTAGGCCCATGAATCAAGGTAAACTGGAAGTGGTTGAAGAGGAGATGACAAGAGTGAACATCGACATTTTAGGAATCAGCAAGCTAAAATGGACTGAAATGGACCAATTTAATCCTGAGGACCATTATGTCTACTGCTGTTTGGAAGAATCCCTTGTAAAAAATGGAGTAGCCCTCATAGTCAACAAAAGAGTCTGAAATATAATATTTGGGTGGAATCTAAAAAATGACAGAATACTCTCTATTTGTTTCCAAGGCCAACCATTCAATATCACAGTAATCCAAGTTTATACTCCAAAAAGTAATGCTGAAAAAGCTGAAGTTGAATGGTTCTATTAGAAGATCTTCTAGAACTAACACCACAGAAAGATGTCTTTTTCATTATAGGGGCTGAATGCAAAAGTAGGAAGTCAAGAAATACCTGAAGTAACAGGCAAACTTGGCCTTATGTACAAAATGAAGCTGGTCAAGGGCTAACAAAGTTTTGCCAAGAGAACACACTTGTTATAGAAAACACCCTCGTCCAATAACACAAGAGAAGACTCCACACATGGACTTCACCAGATGGTCAATACCAAAATCAGACTGATTGTATTCATTTTTGCTAAAGATGGAGAAGCTCTATACAGTCAGCAAATACAAAACTGGGAGCTGACTGTGGCTCATATCATGAACATCTTATTGTCAAATTCAGACTTAAATTAAATAAATTAGGGGAAACCAATAGACCATTCAGATATGATCTAAATCAAGTCCCTTAGGATTATACAGTGGAAGTGACAAGTAGATCAAAGGATTAGATCTGACAGAGAGAGTGCCTGAAGAACTATGGGAAGAGGTTCATGACATTGTACAGGAGGCAGGGAACAAGACCATCACCAAGAAAAAAGAAATGCAAAAAGGCAAAATGGTTGTCTGAGGAGGCTTTACAAAAAGCTCAGAAAAGAAGAGAAAATAAAGGCAAAGGAGAAAAAGAAAAATATACCCATTTTAATGTAGAGTTCCAAAGAATAGAAAGGAGAGATAAGAAAACTTTGCTCATTGATCAGTGCAAAGAAATAGAGGAAAACAATAGAGTAGGAAAGACCAGAGATCTCTTCAAGAAAAGTAGAGATACCAAGGGACCATTTCTTGCAAAGATGGGCTCAATAAAGGACAGAAACTGTATAAACCTAACAGAAGCAGAAGGTATTAAGAGGTGTCAAGAATACACAGAAGAACTGTACAAAAAAGATCTTCACAAACCAGATAATCACAATGGTGTGATCACTCACCTAGAGCAAGAGATCCTGGGAATATGAAGTCAAATGAGCCTTAGGAAGCATCACTATGAATAGAGTTAGTGGAAGTGATGGAATTCCAGTTAAGCCATTTCAAATCCTAAAAGATAAAGTGCTGCACTCAATATGCCATAAAATTTGGAAAACTCAGCAGTGGCCACAGGACTGGAGAAGGTCAGTTTTCATTAGAATTCCAAAGAAAGTCAATGCCCCAAAACTTTCAAACTACTGCACGATTGAGTTCATCTCACATGTTAGCAAATTAATGCTCAAAATTCTCCAAGCCAGGCTTGAACAGTACATGAATTGTGAATTTCAGATGTTCAAACTGAATTTAGAAAATGCAGAGAACCAGAGGTTAAATTGCCAACATCCATTGGATCATCAAAAGGGCAAGAGAAGATTCTGCTAATAAAAAGTTTTACTTCTGCTTTATTGACTATGCCAAAACTTTTGACTGTGTGGGTCACAACAAAATGTGGAAAATTCTTCAAAAATGGGAATACAAGACCACCTGACCTGCCCCCTGAGAAATCTGTATACAGGTCATGAAACAACAATTAGAACCAGATATGGAACAACAGGCTGGATCCAAATTGCGAAAGGAGTTAGTCAAAGACGTGTCTTGTCACTCTGCTTATTTAACTTATATGCAGAACACATCAAGAGAAATGCTGGGCTGGATGAAGTACAGGCTGGAATCAAGATTGTCGGGAGAAATATCAATAACCTCAGATATGCAGATGGTACCACCATTATGGCAGAAATGAAGAACAATAGAGCTTCTTGATGAAACTGAAAGAGGAGAGTGAAAAAATTGGCTTAAAACTCAACATTCAGAAAATAAAGATCATGGCATCCGGTCCCATCATTTCATGGCAAACAGATGGAGAAACAGTGGGAACAGTGAGAGATTTTATTTTCTTAGACTCCAAATATACTGCAGATGGTGACTGCAGTCATAAGATTAAAAGATGCTTACTCCTTGGAAGAAAAGCTATGACCAACCTAGACACCATATTGGAAAGTAAAGATATTACTTTGCTGCCAAAGTTCCATCTAGTCATGTATAGATGTGAAAGTTGAACTGTAAAGAAAGCTGAGTGATGAAGAATTGATGATTTTGAACTGTGGTGTCGGAGAAGACTCTTGTGAGTCCCTTGAACTGCAAGGAGATCAAGCCAGTCAAATCCTAAAGGAAATCAGTCCTGAATATTCATTGGAAGGACTGATGCTGAAGTTGAAACTCCAATACTTTGAACACTTGATGCGAAGAACTGACTCACTAGAAAAGACCATGATCCTGGGAGAGATTGAAGGCAGGAACAGAAGGGGAAAACAGAGGATTAGATGATTGGATGTCATCACTGACTCAATGGACACAAGTTTGAAAAAGCTACAGGTGTTGGTGATGGACAGGGAAGCCTGGAGTGTTGTAGTCCATGGGGTTGCAAAGAGTCAGATTTGATTAAGTGACTGAACTGCCTGAAGGTGGGACTGAAAGCAGTTCTAACAGGAATGTAATTTGTGAGCCAGTAAAATGAGTGAAAATTGCACAATAGTACACTCACAGGTGAATATCTTCAAAGGAGGAAACCCCACTGACCTCTCCTGTGTTCCAATCCAGCATAGCTCACATGAGTATCAGAAGCACAGCCCAGAAACAGATCTCAGGAGATCCTGAGCACTAGTTAGTAGAGTAGAAATACATGGGTTGACCTCTTGTTATGGGTCCCTTGTCAGAATCACAACTACTGAACAACTATCAACAGAAAAGATACCTTTCAACCAAAGACACATAAGAATCTACAATGAGATGGTAGGAGGGGGCACAATCATGAAAAGATCTCATCCTGTACCAGCAAGGTGTGAAACTCAGAGGCTGAGAGCAATTGTACCATGGAGGAGTTCCCATACCAGTGAATGTCCTGAGACCCATGTCAATTTTCCAAGTCTTAAGGTCCAACAACAAGAGGAGAAGCTTTCATAAAATTTGGCTTGAAAGTCAGCAGGGTTTCATCACATGAAATCCTGAGGAAAAGAGAGAATCCAGCCTTGGAGGGAGAACACAAGGCCCTGTGGGTACCAGATCCCAGGTGAAAATAAATGCAATGATCCCATAGGAGACTGGATCAGAACTACCAGCTAATAATGAAGGTCTCTTGCAGAGACAAGGGTCAGCTGTAGCTCACTGGGAAACAAAAACACTGGCAAAGGTATTTCTGGGAAGTACTCATTGGTGTGAACCCTCCCAGAGGCCATTAGCCCCAACCAACAGATCTTAGCCTCTAGTGCTGGAATGCCTCAGGTCAAACAATCAACATGGTGAAAACACAGCCGTACTCATCAGCAGATGGTATGCTTACTTACAGTTATCTTGGTCCCTGCTCATCAGAGGGACAAGGTTCAGATCCAGACCACAGAATGCAGACCACAAAAGCAAGTAGAGTTACAATCCTGTGGCTTGCGAATACAAACAGCAATCACAAAAAGTTAGACAAAACCAAATGCAGAAGAATATGAGTCCCACATGAAGAAACAAAATAAAACCCCAGAAGAACAACTAAGTGAAGGCAACATCTATATAAGTATTCAGAATAATGATAGTAAAGATGATCCAATAACTCAGAAAAAGAATGGAAGCAAGGATCAATAGGATGCAAGAAATGCTTAACAAAGATATAGAAGAACTAAACTACAAATGAATGGATATGAATGACACATTAACTGAAATGATTAAAATATAATGGAAAAAATCAATAGCAGAATAGCTGAGGCAGAAGAATAGACAAGTGACCTGGAAGACAGAATGGTAGAAATGACTACTGGAGTACAGAATAAAGAAAAAAGAATGAAAAAAATTAAAAAGAGTCTAAGAGAACTCTAGGACAATGTCAAACACATCAACATTCACATTATAAGGGGTTCTGGAAGGAGAAAATGAGAGAGAAATTACCAGAGAAAATGTTGCAAGAGATAATAGCTGGAAATCTCCCTAACACGAGAAAGGAAATGGTCACCCAAGTAGAGGAAATGAAGAGTCCCAGACAGGATGAAAACAAGGAGGAACATGCCAAGACACAGAATAATGAAATTGACAGGAATTAAAGACAAGGGAAAAATATTAAAAGCAAGAGAAAGTAACAACATACAAAGAAATTCCAAGGTTATCTGCTGATTTTTCAGCAGGAACTCTACAGGCCAGAAAGAAATGTCATGATATATTTGAAGTGGTGAAAGAGAAGAAACTACAATTAAGAACACCCATCAAGGATCTCATTCAGATTTAATGGAGAAATCAAAAGCTACAGACAAACAAAAGTTAAGAGAATTCATCCCCATCAGATGAGCTTTGCAACACATGCTAGAGAAGTTTCTCTAAGTGGAAAAGAAAGAGCCACTACTAGAAACAGGAAAGTTATGAGTGGAAAAGCTCATAGTTAAAAGCAAGCACACAGTAAATGTAGGAAATCATTCACACACAAATATGATATCAAAGCCAGCACTTGTGAGAAGAGGAGAGCATAGGTGTTGGTCATTGGAAATGCATTAGAAAATTTAAAAATGAAAACTTAAGACAATCTTATTTATACAGAGATTGCTAGGTTAAAACCTCATGGTAAACACAGACTGAAAATTTGCAATGATTACACACACACAAACAAACAAAATTTACCCAAGTGCAACACTAGAATTAGTCATTAATCATAAGAAAAGAGAACAAAAGAGAAAGGGAAGAAAAACTGCCTAGAAAAATAAATCCAAAGAAATTAAGAAAATCTCAATAAGAACACACATATTGATAATTCACCTTAAAAGTACATTGATTAAATGCTTCAACCAAAAAAAAAAAAAAAAAAAAACATAGGTTAGCTGAATGGGCACAAAAATAGACTCATATATATGCTGTCTACAAGAGACCTGCTTCAGATCCAGGGACATACACAGACTGAAATAGATGGGATCAAAAAAAGTATTCCATGCAAATGTAAACCAAAAGAAAGCCAGAGTAGCAATATTTATACAAGACAAAATAGATTTTAAAATAAAGCTTGATATCAAAGTCAAGGAAGGACAATAAATGGTGATCAAGGGATGAATCCAAGGAAAAAGTGAAACAATTATAACTCCTTAATATATAAGCCAATGATAACAACCATAAAAGAAAAATCAACAGTAACAGTAATAGTTGGTGACTTTAACACCACAATTACACCAATGGAAAAATCATCCAGACAGAAAATCAATCAGGAAACACAAGCCATAAACAGCAAAGTAGACCAGAAAAAACAAAATGATATTTATAGAATATTCCATCCAAAAGCAACAGAATGAACTTCTTTCTCAAGTGCACATGGAACAATCTGCAGGATAGATCACATCTTGGGCCACAAATCAACGTTCAGTGAATTTAAGAATGGTGATATCATGTTAGGCATTTTTTCTGACCACAAGGCTATGAGATTAGAAATGAATTAGAAGGGGAAAGTACTGTAATAAAACACAAACATATGGAGGCTAAACAATGTGCTACTAAATAAATAAGAGATCACTGAAGAAATCAAAGAGAAAATCAGAAAGTACATAGAAAAAAAAAAAAAAAAACAGTGACCCCAAACCTCTGGGACACAGCAAAAGCAATCCTAAGAGGGAAATTTATAGCAATAAAACTTATTTCAGGAAATAAGGAAATACTGAATAAACTGAACTAAAGAAAGAAGAAAAGCAAAACACAAAGAAGGAAAAGAATTGTGAAAACCAGAGCAGTAATCAATGAGATAGAGACAAAGAAAACAATGGCAAAGATCAATGAAACTAAAAGCTGGTTCTTTGAGAAGATAAAATTGATAAACCTTTAGACAGACTCATCAAGAACAAAAGAATAGATTTAAAATAAATAAAATTAGAAACAAAAAGAAATTAAAACTGTCATCACAGAACTACAAAGGATTATAAACTACTACTAAAGCAACTGTATACATACGGAATGGACAATCTAGAAGAAACAGACAAATTCTTAGAAAAGCACAACCTTTGAGGACTGAACCAGGAAGAAAGAGACAATATGAATAACTAGTCACAAATTCTGAAATTGAAACTGTGATTTAAAAACTTTCAACAAACAAAAGTTCAGATGAGATGGCTTCACATTTGAATGCTATTAAACATTTAGAGAATAGTTAAAATACCCTCTGAAACAAAAAACTAAGATCATGGCAATCCATCCCACCACTTCATGGAAAATAGATGGAGAAAAAATGGAAACAGTGACAAATTTTATTAGGTTCCAAAATACTGTGGCTGGTGACTGTAGCAATGAAATTAAAAGATGCTTGCTTTTTGGAAGAAAAACTACGACAAACCTAGTATTAGTCACTGAGTCGTGTCCGACATTTTGTGACCTCGTGGACTGTAGCCCACCTGGCTCCTTTGTCCATGGGATTCTCCAGGCAAGAGTACTGGAGTGGGTTGCCATTCCATTCTCCAGGGGATCTTACTGACCCAGGAATCAAATCCAGGTCTTCCACATTACAGGCAGATTCTCTACCATCAGAGCTATAGGGAAGCCCCAAACCTAGACAGTGTATAAAAAGCAGAGACATCACTTTGCCAGGAAAGGTCTGTATAGTCAAATCTATGTTTTTCCAGTAGTCATGTATGGATGTCAGAGTTGGAACATAAGGAAGATTGAGCACTGAAAACCTTATGCTTTTGGACCATGATGCTGGAGAAGACTCTTGAGAGTCCCTTGGACATCAAGAAGATCAAACCAGTCAATTCTAAAGGAAATGAATCCTGAAAATTTATTGGAAGGATTGATGCTGATGCTGAAGCTCCAGTACTTTGGTCACCTGATTCGAAGAGCCAATTCATTGGAAAAGACCCTAATGCTGATAAAGATTGAGAACAGAAGGAGTAGGGAGTGACAGAGGATGAGATGGTTGGATGGCATCATGGACTCAATAGACATGAGTTTGAGCAAACTCTAGAAGAGAATAAAGGACAGGGAAGCCTGATGTCCACAAACAACTGTACATGACTGAGCAACTGAACAACAACGACAACTTCTGAAACTCTTCTAAAAACTTGCAGAGGAAGAAACACTCCCAACCTCACTCTATAAGGCCATCATCAATCTGACACCAAAATCAGCCAAAGATATTACACACAAAAAGAAAACTATAGTCAATATCACTGATAGACACAAAAATCCTAGGAAACCTAATGTAGCAATATATTTAAAAGCTCATATATCTTGATCAAGTTGGATTTATCCCATGGATGCAAGGAGTATTTAATTCATGTAAATCAATCCATATGGTATATTACATTAACAAACTAAACAACCAAAACCATATAATCATCTTAATAGATGCAAAAAAAATGGACAAATTCCACACCCATTTGTGATTAAAAAATTAAAATTTCAGAAAGTGGTCTTAAGGGAAACTGTGTTGTGCTGTGTTGTACTTAGTCTCTCAGTTATGTCTGACTCTATGTGACTGCATGGACTATAGCCCGACAGATTCCTTTGTTCATGGGGATTCTCCAGGTAAGAACACTGGAGTGGGTTGCCGTGCCCTCCTCCAGGGGATCTTCCCAAGCCAGAGATTGAACCCATGCCTCCCACATTACAGGTGGATTCTTTACCATTTGAGTCACCAGGGAAGCCCATGAATACTGGAGTGGGTTATTATGTTTTCCTCCAAGGTATCTTCCCAATCCAAGGATTTAACCTAGGTCTCCCACATAGTAGGCAGATTCTTTACCAACTGAGCCAAGTGGGTAGCCTATCCCATTTCCGTGGGATCTTCCTGACCCAGGAATTGAACTGGGATCTCTTGCATTGCAGGTGGATTCTTGACCAGCTGAGAAACCAGGGAAACCCTATTTCAACATTTTAAAAGCCATTTATGGCAAACTCACAGCAAACATAATTCCCAATGGTGAAAATCTGAAATTATCACCTCTTAGATGATGACCAAAAAAAGGATATCCACTATCACCTCTTTTATTCACAGTTTTTAAAGCACTGGCAATAAGAAAAGAAAAAGAAATAAAAAGAATCCAAATTATAAAACAAGTAATAAAACTGTCACTGTTTGAGGATGACAGGATACTATACATAAAAAACCTAATGATGCTACCAGAAAATTACTAGAGGGCTTCCCCAGTGGCTCAGAAGGTGAAGAATCCACCTGCAAAGTAGGAGACCTGGGTTCAGTCCCTGGGAAGACCCTTGAAGGTGAGCATGGACACCCACTCCAGTATTCTTGCCTGGAGAATCACCACAGATGGAGGAGCCTGGTGGGATATAGTCCATAGGTCACAAAGAGCTGGATATGACTGATTAAGAACACCAATCAATTTAGTATATTTGCAAGATAAAAAATTAATACACAAAATTTCTTACATTCCTGTATACTAATTACAAAATATCAGAAATAGAAATCAAGGAAATAATTCTACTTATCATTACATCAAAAATAATAAAATATCTAGCAATAAACCTATGTAAGATGGCAAAATATATATACTCGGAAAACTATATGTAAGACACTGATGAAATAAATTAATGACCACAAAAAGATGGAAAATTTTACTATGTTCTTGGAAGAATCAATATTATCAAAATGACTATTCTACCAAGAGCAATCTACAAACTCAATGCAATCATCATCAAATTAGTGATGACATTTTTTTCAGAAGGGAAACAAAAAGACCCCAAATAGCCAAAAAAATCTTGAGAAAGAGAAATTGATGAAGAGGAATCAGCTTCCCTAACTCCAGACTATACTTCATAGCTATAGTAATCAAAACAGTATGGTGCTGGCACACACACACACACACACACACACACACACAAGAATACAGATCAGTGGAACAGAATAGAAATTCTAGAAATAAACCTACAGAAGTGTGGTCAACTCATCTATGACAAAGGAGGCAATATGTATAATGGAGAAAAAGCTTCCAATAAGTGGCACTAGGTAAGCTGGACTTCTCCATGTAAATGAATGAAAATGTACTGTTATTTAACTCCATATGGAAAATAGGCTCAAAAGGATTACAGATCTAAACATAAGAATGCATAGCATAAAACTCAGAGAAAGAGATAGGCAGAATACTCTCTGATGCAAATTGCAGCAAGATCATTCTTTCCACCTACTGCAGTAATTAAAAATAAATAAATAGGATTCAATTAAAATAAAAAAGCTATTTAATCAAACTAAAAAAGCTACGGCACAGTAAAGGAAACCATAAGTAAAACAATAACAACAACAAAAAGAAACAAGCCACAGAATGGGAGAAAATGTTTGAAAATGAAATGACACACAGAGGATGATCTCTAAAATATAAAAACAGCTTATGTAGCTCAATTACAATACTGAAAGCCCAGTTTAAAAAAAAAGTATAAGATCTAAATATATATTGTTTCCAAAGAATACATGCATATAATAAAAAAAACACATGGAAAGATTCTTAACATTGCTAATTATTAGAGAAATGCAAATCAAATCTACAATAAGGCATCACCTTAACCTGGTCAGAATGGGCGTCATCAAGGAATCTAGACACAAACAAACAAAAAGTCTAGAAACAATAAATGATGGAGTGATTGTGAAAGAAAGGAGCCCTTCTACGCTGTTGGTGAGACTCTAAATTGGTATACATATTATGGAGAACAGTGTGAAAGTTCCTTTAAAAAATAAAGTTAGAATTACAATACAATCCAGCAATACTACTCCTGGGCATATGCCAAAAGAAATGCATAATTTGATAAGACACATGCACCCCAACATTTATTGCTGCACTATTTAACCAAGACATAGAAACAACCTAAATGTCCACTGACAGATGAATCAATAGCTAAGATGCAGTGCATATCTATGAAGGAATACTACTAAGCCATAAAAAATGAAATAATGACATTTGCAGCATTGTGGATGGACCTAGAGATGTTATATTGAGTAGGGCAGAGAAAGACAAATACATGATATCTCTTATAAGAGGAATCTTAAAAATGGTTTGAATTAAGTAATTTACAAAGAAGAATTTCATATGTAGAAAGTAATCTTATGGTTCACAGAGGTAAAGGAGGAGGAGGAATAAATTGGAAGACTGGGGTTGACATATATGCACTATAATATGTAAAACAGACAACTAAAAAGACTGACTGTATAGCAGAGGGAACTCTACTCGGTTGTCTGTAATGACCTATATGGGAAAAGAATCTGAAAAAGAGTAGATATATGTATATGTATAACTGATTCTCTTTACTGTACAGAGGAA
>SJYF01000021.1:175615-188827 GCA_006410515.1 Procapra przewalskii | reverse complement strand
AATCAAAGAGCAGATGCCAGTTTTAGAAAATCTATTTCATATGGCCATCAAGCATTTTCAAAATATGTCTTTAAAAATGTTCTAGTGGAGGGAGAGAGGGCAGTTCAGGATGAGGAACACATGTGCACTCATGGCAGATTCATGTTGATGTATGGCAAAACCAATACAAAATTGTAAATTAATTAGCTTCTAATTAAAATAAATAAATTTATATTAAAAAATAAATAAAAGAAGGGTTCTGGCAATAAAGATTTTCATGGGACTATTTCATTAGGCATTGAAAATTAAAAGTTCTAGCAGTGAGCTGTTTCATCATGATTGATTCATTTATTAGAAAGAATAGCATATATTTTATTCTCCAGGTATCTTTTTTAACAAAAACCAAACAACTTGAAACGTTTGCCATTCAAAATAAAATTTCAAAGACTGGTAGGAATTAGACAGAATTTATAACCAAAAAAAAAAAAATCCAATTTTCATTATGTTGATCTTCTGAAGTGGGAATGTTCTTTTTCTTTTAATGTTTAAATATATATTAATATATGTTGTCTTGCAGAGATTGATAACATAAGAGAAATAAAAAGGCAGGATATCTTGAGAGTGATTTTAGGTGTTTCTGTGTTTTGTACAAAAAGTAATTTGTATCTTAGAACATCAGAAGAATTTATTTAAGTCCAAATATTGGAATATTTCTAAATGGATAGAGGAGTCTGGTAGGCTGCAGTCTATGGGGTTGCTAAGAGTCGGGCACGACTGAGTGACTTCACTTTCGCTTTTCACTTTTATGCATTGAAGAAGGAAATGGCAACACACTCCAATATTGTTGCATGGAGAATCCCAGAGATAGAGGAGCCTAGTGGGCTCCCATCTATGGGGTTGCACAGAATCGGACACGACTGAAGTGACTTAGCAGCAGCACCAGCAGCATGGCCCATTATCATGTTGATACAGCTAATCATAAAAAGAAAGAATTATACTATTTATGTAACAAAGGTAAAAAAAAAAAAAAGGAAGATCTATAATGCTAGTACAACATCATGCTGCTGCTGCTAAGTCGCTTCAGTCGTGTCCGAATCTGTAGGATCCCATAGACGGCAGCCCACCAGGCTCCCCCGTCCCTGGGATTTTTCAGGCAAGAATACTGGAGTGGGTCATCATTTCCTTCTCCAATGCATGCATGCATGCATGCATGCATGCTAAGTTGCTTCAATCGTGTCCTACTCTGCGTGACCCCATGGACAGCAGCCCATCAGGCTCTGCTGTCCATGGGAGTCTCCAGACAAGAATACTGGAGTGGGTTGCAATTCCCTTCTCCAGTAAAACATCATGTTAGAGATTAAATAATAGGAAGTATACTAAAGTAATCAAAATAATTTCTTCACTATAAAAAGTAAGGCAACACTGAGTTGCATAACCGAAATATTACAGTTTATTTGGCCATATGGTTTAAGCATTTAAATTGAAATAAATGGTACTATTTTATCATAAAGTTGGATCCAAATCATACTTACATGTTGTTCTGAACATATTGAGTTATATCCAGTTATGCAAATACATATGAATTTCCACAGTTTATCAGTGATGCTGAGATGGATAACCTGGTCACGTGATATAATTCCAAAATCCAGTGTCCTAAGGTAGCAAGTTTCATCTTTTGCTCAGTTTACCTTTCAATGCTTGCCAAAGGAAACAATTTCAAATGCTAAGGGATCAGATATAAGGAAACAAGAAAGTCCTAGAATCATTCAGAAGATAGAGCTATGAAAAACCACATAAACTAATGTTTCTAACTAGAATCAGTATGAACTTTTATTGCTTAGAATAAATAACATAGTCATGCCTTATTTTAGAGTGATTACGACAGTGAAGTGAGGCACTCCATTATTTTCAGAAAAGAAGATTTTTATACTAGGGAAAAGTTACAGTATTGCCCCAATCCCAAGTAAACAACCACACACACGCATACACATTACATGTAGTAATAGTTGTTGTTCAGTCTATAAGTCATTTCAGACTCTGCGACCCATGAACTTTAGCACAGCAGGTTCTTCTGTACTCCACTATCTCCTGGAGCTTGTTCAAATTCATGTTCATTGAATTGGTGATGTTATCTAACCATTTCATCCTCTGCTACCCCCTTCTCCTGGAGCTTCGGTTTCAGCATCAGACTTTCCAATGACTATTCAGGGTTGATTTCCTTTAGGATTGACTGATTTGGATTTCTTACAGTCCAAGGAACTTTCAAGAGTCTTTTCCAGCCCCATAGTTCAAAAACATCTATTCTTAGGCACTCAGTATTTTTTATGGTCCAGCTCTCACATTCGCATATCACTACGGGAAAAACCATAGCGCTGACTATATGGATATTTGTTGGCAAAGTGATGTCTCTGCTTTTTAATATTCTGTCTAGATTTGTCATAGCTTTCCTTACAAGGTGCAAGCATGTTTTAATTTCATGACTACAGTTACTATCCACAGTGATTTTGGAGCCCAATAAAATGAAAAAGCCCAAGAAAATAAAATCTGTCACTCTTTCCATTTTTTCTTCTTCTATTTGCCATGAAGTAATGAGACTAGAGGCTGTGATCTCAGTTTTTTGAATGCTGAGTTTCAAGTTAGCTTTTTTACTCACCTCTTTTACTGAAATCAAGAAACTCTTCAGTTACTGTTCACTTTTTGCCATTAGGGTGGTATCATCTGCATATTGGAAGTTATTGATACTTCCCCGGGAAATCGTGAGTCCAGCTTGTAGTTCCTTTAGCCCAGAAATCATGCTTCCAGCTTGTGCTTCCTCCAGCACAGCATTTCACATGATGCACTCTGCATATAAGTTAAATAGGCAGGGTGACAATATACAGCCTTGACATACTCCTTTCCCAATTTTGAACCAGTTTGTTATTCCATGTTCAGTTCTAACTATAGCTTCCTAACCCTCAAGCACGTTTCTCAAGAGACAGGGAAGATGATTTGGTACTCCCATTTCTTTAAGAATTTTCCACAGTCTGTTGTGAGCCACATAGTCAAAAACTTTAGCGTAGTCAATGAAGTAAAATTAGATGTTTTACTGAAAATCCCTTTCTTTCTTCATGATCCAACAAATGTTGGCGATTTGATATCTGGTTTCTCTGCCTCTTCCAGTCTTAGCTAGTATATTGGGAAGTTCTCATTTCATGCACTGCTGAAGCCTAGTTTAAGGGATTTTGAGCATAACCTTGCTAGAATATGAAATGAGCACAGTCATATGGTAGTTTGAATATTCTTTGGCATTCCCCTTCTTTGAGACTGTAATAAAAACTGATGTTTTCCAGTTCTGTGGCCACTACTGAGTTTTTCAAGTTAGCTAGCATATTTACTGTAACACTTTAACATTAACTTTTAAGATTTTAAATAACTCAGCTGAAATTCTGTCACCTCCTCTAGCTTAGTTCCTAGTAATGCTTCCTAAGGCACACTTGACTTCACATTCCAGGATATCTAGCTCTAGGTGAGTGACCATATCAGCATGGTTATCTGGGTCATTAAGACCCTTTTGGTATAATTATTTCATGTATTCACTTAAAGTTATATGTGTATTTGCATATGCAAATACATATGTAATACATTTACATATACACTTACATATACTTGTATATTACATATATATTTATGTATTTGCAAATGTATTTGCAAGTACAAATATATGCATTGGGGTATGTATATGTATTTATATCTCTCTATATTTCTATGTATTTACTTTATCTTCTCTATTAGATAATTTAAGAACTTCTCCTAAATATGTATTTCATGCATTATTTCAGTGATTAACATTAACTGGAAAATACATGCCAGTCATATTCAAATATTTATAACCTGGTGACTCAAATGGTAAGGGATCTGCCTGCATTGCAGGGCACCCAGGTTTGATCCCTGGGTCAGGAAGATCCCCTGGAGAAGCGAATGGCAAACCACTCCAGTATTCTTGCTTGGAGAATCCCATAAACAGAGGAGCCTGGTGGGCTGCAGTCCATCAGGTTGCAAAGGGTCAGGCACGACTGAATGACTAGCACACACAAGACATGTAGGAGTGTTATAATGCAAGTTTTCAGGTTTTGCATCCTCTAGTCTTTCTTGCATCAGTTCAGTTCAGTTCAGTTCAGTTGTTCAGTTGTGTCCAACTCTTTGTGACCCCATGAATCGCAGCACACCAGGCCTCCCTATCTGTCACCAACTGCCAGAGTTCACTCAGACTCACGTCCGTCGAGTCAGTAATGCCATCCAGCTTTCTCATCCTCTGCCATCCCCTTATCCTCCTGCCCCCAGTCCCTCTCAGCATCAGAGTCTTTTCCAATGAGTCAGCTCTTTCCATGAGGTGGCCAAAGTACTGGAGTTTCGGTTTTAGCATCATCAAGTTTCAAATACAACTTTTATAAAGTCAGAAAGATTATTTCAGATATCTACTCATAACACTGAACCAAATAACTGACAGTCTCAAATGTATCTAGAAAGAGAGAAATAAAAGCAAGAGATTTTACCTTAATTCTACTCAGAATTGGATATTTAGCCATAAATTCTTTGAAAATTAGCAAAGCATACAACCTCCCATATTGTATTTTAATGTCTGCATTTACATAATCTGACTTTTCCTACACAGTTATGTACCTGAAAAGCTTATTGTTTAATAGAGTAATGATCTGATTCTTTCCCCCTCTTGTTTCTGAGTTGGTTGTTTTGTTCCTGTGCTACTTCCTCAGGCTTCAATCGTGTGATTGCATTTAATCAAATGATGAGCTGTCCAAAAAGGCCTCACTCTTGTCTGATATATATTTCTGGTTTTTAACTTGGTTACTTCACTTCTCCTTCACACTGCTTTCTTACTCTAATTAGTAGCAATATGAGCCCCCTCAAACTGCAGTGCAGAACAGCTTCCTAAGCAGTTAAAGATAGAAGAATAAAAACCTCTTGTGGCCAAACCTCATAACTCACTCATCATTTCTATCAAATTCCTTTGGTCAAAGCACAAGTGCAGCCCAGACTCAAGTGATCAGTATAGTCCCACTGTGAATATGAAAAAATACAGGAAAATAAAAAGAAAGAAAAAGGTCCTATTTATGGCAGAGTAGAAGGATGTGCACTCATGTTCTCTTGAGAGAACTCCAAAATTACAACTAGCTGCTGAAAAACCATCTACAGGAGAATGTTTGAGCCCACAAAAAAATGATGCCCCATGTCCAAGGGCAAAGGAGAAGCCCCAGAAAGATGGTAGCAGGGGAGAAATCATGCTTAGAATCAAACCCTATACCCACCAGAGCTTTTCAGAGAAATCAAGCAAAACGTTGCATGCACCAGGGGACCCCACAGAGACTGAGCACCAGACCAGTGTTTGAGTGTCTCCTGCAGATGTGAGGATGAGTAGTGGCCTGCCAGAGGAGCAGGGGTTCTGGGTGCAGCAGACCTGGGTATGGCATAATCCCTCTTGAAGGAGGCTGCCATTAACCCCACCACAAAGCCACCAGAACTTACACAGGACCCACCAGAACTTACACAGGACTGGAGAATCAGACTCTTGGAGGGCACAAACAAAATTCTGTGCACCAGGACCCATAAGAAAGGAGCAGTGACCACACAAGAGACAGGCCCAGACTTGCCTGTGAGTGTCCAGAAGTCTCTGGTGATGGTGTGGGAAGCAGTGGCCTGCTGCAGGGTTGGAGGCACTAAGTGTGGCAGTTTGTGCATGGGAACTTTTGAAGGAGGTGGCTATTATCTTCTTTACCTCCACCATAGTTTGATCTCAGGTCAAATAACAAAGAGGGAACACAGACCTGCCCATAAACAGAAAATTGGAATAAAGATTTACTGAGCATGGCCCCACCCATAAGAACAAGACCCAGTTTTGACCTCAGTCAGTCTCTCTCATTGGAAGCTTCCATAAGCCTCTTATCCTTATCCATCAGAGACAGACAGAATGAAAACCACAATCACAGAAAACTAACCAAACTGATCACATGGACCACAGCCTTGTCTAACTCAGTGAAACTATGAGTCATGCCATATAGGGCCACCCAAAATGAATGGGTCCTGGTGGAGAGTTCTGAAAAATGTAGTGCATTGGAGAAGGGAATGGCAAACCACTTCAGCATTCTTGCCTTGAGAACCCCATGGACAGTATGAAAAGGCAAAATGATAGGACATTTAAAGATGAACTCCCCAGGTTGGCAGGTGCCTATCATGCTACTGGAGAAGAATGGAGCAATAACTCCAGAAAGAATGAAGAGATGGAGCCAAAGCAAAACCAACAGCAAGTTGTGGATGTCACTGGTGATGGAAGCAAGGTCCAATGCTATAAAGAAGAATATTGCATAGGAAGCTGGAATATTAGGTTTATGAATCAAAGTAAACTGGAAGTGGGCGAACAAGGGGTGGCAAGAGTGAAAACCAACATTTTAGGAATAAGTGAACTAAAATGGACTGAAATGGGTGAACCGAATTCAGATGACTATTATATCTACTACTGTGGACAAGAATCCCTTAGAAGAAGTGGAGTAGTAGTCATCATAGTCAACAAAATAATCTGAAATGTATTATTTGGGTGCAATCTCAAAAAATGGCAGAATGATCACAGTAACTCAAGTCTATGCCTCAACCAGTAATGCTGAAGAAGGTGATGTTGAACGGTAGAGCTAACACCCACAAAAGATGTCATTTTCATTGTATGGAAGTGGAATGCAAAAGTAGGAAGTCAAGAGATAACTGAAGTAACAGGGAAACTTGGAATTGGTGTACAAAATGAAGCAGGTCAAAGGCAAACAATTTTGCAAAGAGAACGCACTGGTCATAGTAAACACCCTTTTCCAACCACACAAGAGAAGACTCTACACGTGGAAATCTCCCAGAAGGTCAACACCAAAATAAAACTGATTATATTAATTGCAGCCAAAGATGGAGAACTTTATACAGTCATCAGAAACAAGATCAGGAGCTGACTGTAGGTGAGATCATGAGCTCCTTATTACCAAAATCAGACTTAAATTGAAGAAAGTAGGGAAAAACACTAGACCATTCAGGTATGACCTAAATCAGATCACTTATGATTATACAGTGGAGATGACAAATAGATTCAAGGGACTAGATTTAATAGACAGAGTTCCTGAAGAACAAAGTTCATGACATTGTATAGGAGGCAGTGTTCAAGACCATGACCAAGAAAAATAACTGCAAAAATGGAAAATATTTGTCTATGGAGGCCTTAAAATAGCTGATAAAAGAAGAGAAGCTAAAGGCAAAGGAGAGATATAACTATCTGAATGAAGAGTTCCAAAGAATAGAAAAGAGAGATTAAAAAGGCTACCTTAATGATCAATGCAACGAAATAGAGAAAAACAATAGAATGGGAAAGACTAGAGATCTCTTCAAGAACATTATACATACCAAGGGAAAATTTCATGCAAAGATGAGCACAATAAAGGACAGATATGGTATGGACCTAACAGAAGCAGAAGATATTAAGAAGAGGTACCAAGAATACACAGAAGAACAATACAAAAAAAAAAAAAAAAAAAACTTCATGATCCGGATATCCATGATGGTGTGATCACTCACCTAGAGCCAGACAGCCTGGAATGTGAAATCAAGTGAGCTTAGGAAGCATCACTATGAACAAACTAGTGGAGGTGATGGAATTCCAGTTGAGCCATTTCAAATCCTAAAAGATGATGCTGAGAAAGTGCTGCATTCAATACGCCAGCAAATTTGGAAAACTCAGCAGTGGCCACAAGAGTGGAAAAGTCAGTTTCCATTCCAATCCCAAAGAAAGGCAATGCCAAAGAATGTTCATACTACTGCACAATTGCACTCATCTCACATGTTAGCAAAGTAATGCTCAAAATTCTCCAAGCCAGGCTTCAACAGTATGTGAGCCATGAACTTCTAGATGGTCAAACTAGCTTTCTAAAAAGCAGTGGAATCAGAGATCAAATTACCAGCATCCACCAGATCATCAAAAAAGCAAGAGAGTCTAGAAAAAAAAAATCTACTTCTGCTTTATTGACTACACCAAAGCTGTTGACTCTGCAGACCACAAAAAAACTGGAAAATCCTTAAAGAGATGGGAATACCAGACCACTTGACCTGCCTCCTGAGAACTCTGTATGCAGGTCAAGAAGCAACAGTTAGAACTGGACATGTAACAACAGATGGGTTCTTGATTGGCAAAGGAGTAGATCAAGGCTGTATATTGTCACCTTGCTTATTTAACTTATATGCAGAGTACATCATGTGAAACGCTGGACTGGAAGAAACAACCTGGAATCAAGATTGCCAGGAGAAATATCAATAACCTCAGATATGCAGATGACACCATTGCAAGCAAAACTAAAGAACCTCTTAATGAAAGTGAAAACGGAGAGTGATAAAGTAGGCCTAAAACTCAACATTCAGAAAACTTAGATCATGGCATCCTGTCCCATACTTCATGGCAAATAGATGGGAAACAATGAAAACAGTGGAGATTTTATTTTGAAAGGCTGCAAAATAACTGTAGATGGTGACTGCAGCCATAAAATTGAAAGACACTTGGTCCTTGGAAGAAAAGCTATAACCCACCTAGACAGCATATTAAAATGCAGAGGCATTGCTCTTCCAACAAGTGTCCATCTAAACAAAGCTATGGTTTTCCAGTAGTCATGTATGGATTTGAGAGTTGGACTGTGAAGAAGGCTGAGCACTGAAGAATCGATGCTTTTGAACTGTGATGTTGGAGAAGACTCTTGAGAGTCCCTTGGACTGCAAGGAGATCCAACCAGTCCATTCTGAAGGAGATCAGTCCAGGGTATTCATTGGAAGGACTGATGTTGAAGCTGAAACTCCAATAATTTGGCCACCTGATGTGAAGAACTGACTGATTTGAAAAGACCCTGATGCTGGGAAAGTTTGAAGGCAGGAGGTGAAGGGGATGACAGAGGACGGCATTTTTGATGGCATCACCGACTTGTTGGAGATGAATTTTAGCAGCTTTGGGAGTTGGTGATGGTCAGGGAAGCCTGGCATGTTACAGTCTATGGGGTGGTAAAGAGTCAGACTCAACTGAGTGACTGAACTGAATTAAAGCTGCTGGAGGCTTTTTTATTCTTATTTTCAGAGATATATAATTAGATGAATTATCTAGATTAATACATATAGCAAACATTTTAAAAAATGTGTAACCAAACTGTCTTCATTAACAGGCCATACAAACTATAAAAGGTGATGCTAGAAAAATAGTAGAGTTTAATGCCTCTCTGTGTATACATGTTTATGTGTGTATGTGTGTGTGATAGTAAGAGGGAGGAGCTTCCTTGAAGTTTCAGGTCATTTCTTCATTAGGTTTTGGTTTTCTTTTTAATCAATGTAGATCAATAAAATATCTTTTGAAATTGATTGTCCATTCATTATTATAATATTTGGAGTGATGAGGGAATACTTGTTTGCAATTAGGTTACTTAACAGAGCTACACAGCAGCTACTTCAGTATACTATTGGCTTTCCCGAAATACAGAAATTTCCCTATACATGAACCTTCAACTTGTAAACTTTCAAATGTGTGATTGTCCATTTACATATCCAGTCATGGAAGTTAATTCATGTCTCTGGCATACATGGTCACAGGCAAGGGGTTATGCTTTTGTATACTTTGAAATACAAATTGTATAGAGAAAAGTAATAGAGTTTAAGTTGACCATTTTTTCAAGAGGGTAGATAGAATTCAATCTAGCAAGGAACAAGAACCTTTGCCATCATTGCCAAGCATGAGTGCAATTGCAGCTTGCCCTCTGACTCCTGTTGCTGACAATCCTTCAGCTCTAACATCTCCCACCTCCTCTCCCTCCTCCTGTCAGTAACAGTTCTTGCCTGGTTACTTGATGCCAGCCCCTGTATACCACTGCTGTACTATATTACTGTATTACTCCAGGTACTGTACTGTAAGATTAATGTTTTCTTTATTTCTTGTGCTTGTTTTTATGTGTTATTTGTGTGGAAGTATTGTAAAAATATTAAAGTACAGTAATAGGTAGTCAAATGTGTTAGTTGAGTAGCCAGGTTAACTTTGTTGGACTTAGAAACAAATCGGATTCATAAATGGCCTCTCAGAATGGAACTCATATGTATGTAGGGAAATTATTGTAAGATTTTAAGGCTAAATGAGGTGTATAGCTATAAAACTTGCAAGTGTCAGTACATTTAAGATGCATTTAAGCTGAATGATCTTAAATATCTTAGGAATCTTTCAGAAAATATATATATTTAATTTTCAGAACAAAGGCCACAGGTAAAGGAATTTACAAAAAGGGACAGACAAAATGAATGAGTATGAATAGATACAAATCACAAATTGCTTACATTCATATGCTGTCCTAGCAGATGATTTAGATTGACAGGTATCTTGGAGAGTTGCTAAAATGGAACCATATGTCTGATAATTTCAGGATGATGACAGTTGAGAGAAGTGAACCTTGCCTTGACTGGGTTATACAACTTGTGAATATCAGAATCTCTGTCAGAAACTTGAGAGACACAGACAGATACTCCTCCACACCAGCCAGAGGCAGAACACAACATTCAGCTGAGCAGCTCATATGAAAACTCCATGACACCCTCAACCTTTTTCATGTCTTTTTGTTTTTTGACTAGACAGAATCACCCACGCCATCATCTGATCATAAGGAATGAAATATTCTTTTATTATCACTTTGGATTGACATGCCTAAAATCAGAATTTTTAAAATGCAATTGGAAAATGTGGGAAACAATTTTGTAATTTTTTCAAAGCTCTGTTTATTGCCAAAGAGCTCTAACATAGACATGGTTATAAACATAATTTCAATGAATATATTTAAAAGCTTATTAAATATTGCAAATGTGGGAAAACAAACTAAAAATGTCACATTCCTTATAAGCTTGCTGTATTTGGTTTTTTAAATAGAAACAAACTTAAAAAGTTAAATCTCAAACTGTTTATCTCCAATAAAGATAAAGTTTAAATTACTTATAAATAAATCTTTAATATAATATTCTTATGAACAACATATTAGAAATATTTAAGTAGAAATGTTCTTTATGACAGTGGGTCAGTGTAAAGAGAGTTCATTTTCTCCTGTTGGTTAAACCTAGGAGCTACTAAAGTATTGAATCTTGCCTCAAGAAAAGTGTTAATAATATTATCCTCAATAAGTAGCATAAGATGTGGATCATGTTTGAAGTCAGATGAGATTTATTTAGACATACTTAAGCAATGGCACCTGACTCCAGTACTCTTGCCTGGAGAATCACATGGACAGAGGAGCCTGGGTAGGCTGCAGTCCATGGGGTCACGAAGAGTTGGACACGACTGAGCGACTTCACTTTCACTTTCCACTTACATGCATTGGAGAAGGAAATGGCAACCCACTCCAGTGTTCTTGCCTGGAAAATCCCAGGGACGGTGGAGCCTGGTTGGCTGCCATCTATGGGGTTGCACAGAGTCGGACACAACTGAAGCAACTTAGCAGCAAGCTATCTTTATGGTCTTAAAAAAAAAAAAAAGTGAAAAGATGAACCTAGAACTCAGGTTAAAATGCAGAATGAAAAACATTTCAGTAGAGAGAATGAGAGAGAAAGAGAGAGAGATTCCTAGAGGAGAGATAGATCTCTCACACTTGCCTACCAGTAAAGAGGAGCCTCTGTCCCTGGATGTTAACAGAGGCCAAGTGGGGGATTTGGACATCTACTCTTATATGTAGTCATGCACGGATGAGAGAGTTGGACCATAAGGAAAGCTAAGCCCCAAAGAGTTGATGCTTTTGAACTGTGGTGTTGGAGAAGACTCTTGAGAGTCCCTTGGACTGAAAGAACATCCAACCAGTTGATCATAAAGGAGATCAGTCATGGGTGTTCATTGGAAAGACTGACGCTGAAGCTGAAACTTTGCCACCTGAGGCTAAGAGCTGACCCATTGGAAAAACCCTTATGCTGAGAAAGATTGAAGGCAGGAGGGGAAGGGGACAACAGTGGATGAGATGGTTGGATGGCATCACTGACGTGATGGACATGAGTTTGAGTAGGCTCCAGGAGTTGGTGACGGACAGGGAAGCCTGGCGTGCTGCAGTCCATGGGGTCGCAAAGAGTCAGACATAAATTAGCAACTGAGCTGAATGAACTCTCAAATGGCAATAAATAATAATAAATAATAAATGTGTCCCAACACCGTTCCCTGCTGCCATACCTCAATTAAATTCAACTGAAACAGAAGTTTTGATAATATTCAGAGTCTCATACCATAGTGTCCAAAACATGCGCAGTTCAATTAAAACTGATTATACAAAGAACCAGGAAAACAACAGTTTTTAAGTGCTAAAATTATGGAAATAGAGAACAAATTAGTGGCTTCTTAAAGTGAGGGATGGAGAGATGAGTGAGTCTATAAAAGGGCCATACGAGGCATTCTTGAAATGACAGGTATGGTCTTGATGTATTATTTTCAACATATTGGTTTTGATATTGAGCTATATTTCTGCTAGATTTCCCACTGGAGGAAAGTAGGTAAAGTGTACAAAGTTCTCTATGATTTCTTACAAATGCATGTAAATGTATGATTAACCTCAAAATAAAAAGCTCAATAAAAATATTTAATAGTAATAAAATGAATATGAAAGAAAACTATTATCAGCATTTTTTAAAATTTGTTGTTAAGAGGCCCTCTTCATAAGAAATTGAGAATATATTTTTAGATTATTCAAAAATGCACTCCAGTCTAAACACATCAAGGCCACATTTGCATTGTCACACATACACACAGGTGAAGATTTTCATGCTTTTAATTGCTACACGGCAGTCTAGTATTCTGGATGAACTGCTGGACAGCCAGTTTTACACGCAAAGGTAAAGCCATGTAAGACACAGGAAGAAGCAAAGTGAAACAAAGTAGTTCTCAATGCTTTTGTGACTGGATAACCAAACGAAAATTAGAGTATTTATTATTTACATAAATACTTTTCTCATCCTATAATTCATAAAGTGTTTTTTTAATATATTTACTGTTACTAATTATAGAAGTGATTAATTGCAGCTGTGCATTATGCAGGTGGGCCGTGGGGCTTTATTGTATTTTTTATTAGAGTTTTATCACCTGAAATATAACAACTATTATCTCAGTGTTTTATTTTGAAAACCTAAAAATATTAAATATATTTAATAATATATATAATATATATGTGTACATGTATA
>SJYF01000021.1:156138-169563 GCA_006410515.1 Procapra przewalskii | reverse complement strand
ATGGTCAGATACAGTATATTATATAATTTTCTTATTGTACATTCACTTCTGAAAGATACTCCCACCATGTAATCTCAATTAATATAGATTAAGATATAATATGTAAATGTATACATATGTCATATATAATAATATGTAATACACATATGCAATGCAGAATATAATATATGTAATACATAATAATAATATCCTTGGTTGAAAAATTATGAAATTCAAAATATATTGCCATTTGCAGGATAAATTTTTTTTTGACAAAGGAAAACTTTATCTGTAGGGAATTATCCATCTTAACTTTTTTCTTGACATAATTTTTAACTTCATGTTTCTTTCTGTTTGTAAAAAAAAAATAACTGATCCATTTTCCATAATTCTTCAGGTATACAGAGAGAGAGGAAGAATTCTCATAAATGCCTAAAAATAAATGTTATTTGAAAAGTTCCACACATGTGCCCACTTCTTCTTGCCTTCAGTCCAAGATGGCTTTGAGGGGATTTTTCACTGTAGAGTTATCATTTTAGTTATAGATCATCACCCTGCTGCTGCTGCTGCTAAATCGCTTCAGTCGTGTCTGACTCTATGCGACCCCACAGACAACAGCCCACCAGGCTCCCCCATCCCTGGGATTCTCTAGTCAAGAATACGGGAGTGGGTTGCCATTTCCTTCTCCATCCAGTACATGAAAGTGAAAAGTGAAATTGAAGTCGCTCAGTCGTGTCTGACTCTTTGCAACCCCATGGACTGCAGCCCACCAGACTCCTCAATCCATGGGATTCTCCAGGCAAGAGTACTGGAGTGAGGTGCCATTGCCTTCTGCTATATCATCACATTAATAAATATTAAATTCACTTTTTTCCTATTCTCATTTCTTTCTTAATTCTATTTTTCCTGAACTACTGACCATTAAAGAGTCTTCAGTCATGAGAGACAACCAGGTAAATGAAAGGTTTGCTATACTTTTTATGATTTTAAAAAATGTAAAGAATTAGGATTCCTTATATGTAAACATATGTCTCTACATTTACCATATGTTTCTTATTTTCATATTAAATGAAGTATCCTTCCTTTTTATCCAGAGAAGTACACATGTCATTCTAGTCTACTGGTCTGATATTAACAATCTTCAAAATGTCATTTCTATGCATTTCTGAGAGCTATCTATAGAACAATCTCAAGTGAGTTTAAGAATAGTTTTTCCGCAATCTGTCTTCTCAAGCCTTCTCCCTCTCCCCAATAACATAATACAGCTCCTGAAACTAAAGACTTCATGGATTAGCTGTTCACTGGACACAGGTTTTATTTTCACTGAGAAGATTACAGAACAACTCAACCTTGTTTCAAAATTGAGAAAATCACTCTCACTAATTCCACAACACACTTAACTAATCCACTAAAATACAGCAATTAGCTGGCAATTAACCTTCTTCAAAGAGATTTTTTTTCAGTTATCTCTAGTTCTTTAAATAAAGGCCACAACTAAAGCTTTCTCCACAATGAAGACATCCTTTGCCCCTCTAATTTTCGTTTCTTCTTAAAAGAGAGCAGTTAAGAGAGGGACAGGTAAGAACAGTCCTCTTTTCTTTTGCTAGGCTTTTGCTCTCTGATGAACAACTATTTATGAAAGAACACACATACATCTGCCAAATATCTGTATCTATACATAGATATTTATATCTATTTAAGTATCTGCATATATATATATATATGTGTGTGTGTGTGCATGGTCAGTTACTTAGTCATGTGTCTGACTCTGCAACAGACTACAGACTGCAAGGCTACTCAGTCTGCTGGATTATCCCAGAAAGAATATTGGAGTGGGATGTCATTTCCTCCCCCTGCAGAATCAGGGTTTTTCCCAAAGAGTCGGATCTCTTCATCAGGTTGCCAAAGTATTAAAGCTTCACCTTCAGCATCCATCCTTCCAATGAATATTCAGGATGGATTTCCTTTTGGATTGACTGGTTTGATCTCCTCAAAGTCCAAGGGAATCTCAAGCGTCTTCTCCAGCACCACAATTCAAGAGCATCCGTTCTTCAGCCCTCAGGCTTCTTTACAGTCTTGTTTTGACATCCATACATGACTACTGGAAAAACCAGAGTTCTGGGTAGATAGACCTTTGTCTGCAAAATGATGTCTCTTCTTTTAAATATGCTGTCTAGGTTGGTCATAGCTTTTCTTCCAAGGAGCAAGTGTCTTTTAATTTCATGGCTGCAGTCACTGTCAGCAGTGATTTTGGAGCCCAAGAAAATAAAATCTGCTTCCACTTTTTCCCATTTATTTGCCAAGAAGTGATAGAACAAAATGGCATTATCTTACATTTTTGAATGTTGAGTTTTAATCCAGCTTTTTCACTCTTCTCTTTCATCTTCATCAAGAGGCTCTTTAGCTCCTCTTCACTTTCTGCCCTAAAAGTGGTGACATCTGCATATCTGAAGTTATTGATATTTCTCCCAGCAATCTTGATTTCAGCTTATGATTCATCCAATGAAGCATTTCTCATGATGTACTCTGCATATAAGTTAAATAAGTGGGGTGGCAATATAGGGCCTGTTCAGTTGTAGCTGTTGTTTCTTGACTTGCATATAGGTTTCTCAGAAGGCAGGGAGGGTGGTCTGCTATTCCTATCTCATGAAGAATTTTCCACACTCTGTTGTGATCCACACCATCAAAGGCTTTAACGTAGTCAATGAAGTAGATGCTTTACTGGTTCCCTTGCTTTTTCTATGATCCAACAGATGTTGGTACTTTGATCAATTTTGTTCAAGCCTTTTCTAAATCAAGTTCATACATCTGAAATTTCTTGATTCACCTACTGTTGAAGCCTGGCTGGAAGAATTTTGAGCAATACCTTGCTAGCATATGAAGGGAGTGGAATTGTACAGTAATTTGAACATTCTTTGGCATTGCCCTTTTTTGAGATTGGAATCAAAATGGAACTTTCCTATTCCTGTGGCCACTACTGAGTTTTCCAAATTTGCTAACATATTGTATTTGCCAGCAACATCTTGTATAATTTGAAATAGCTCCCCTGGATTTCCATCACTTCTCCAGAATGTCTGGCTCTAGGTGAATGATCACACCCTACTTGTTGTCCAGGTCATTAAAACATTTTTTTTGGGGGGGGTAGCATTCTTCTGTGTATTATTGCCATCTCTTTTTAATATCTTCCACTTCCCTTGTGGCTCAATTGGTAAAGAATCTGCCTGCAATGTGGGAGACCTGGGTTCCAACCCTGAGTTGGGAAGATCCCCTGGAGAAGGGAAAGGTTACCCACTTCAGTATTCTGGCCTTGGAGAATCCCATAGGCTGTATAATCCATGGAGTCACAAAGAGTTGGACACGAATGAGCAACTTTCACTCACTTCTGTTAGATCTATATCTTTTCTGTCTTTTATTGTGCTCATATTTGCATGAAACCTTCTCATGGTATCTAATTTTCTTGAAGGGATCTCTAGTGTTTCCCATTCTATTGTTTTCCTGGATTTCTTTGCATTGCTCACATTTTTATCTCTCCTTGCTATTCTTTGGAACTGTGTATTTAAATGGATATATATTTCCTTTTCTCCTTTGTCTTTAGCTTTTCTTCTTTTCTCAGCTATTTGTAAGGACCTACCCCCCAGGCAATTATTTTGTCATTTTTTTTTTTTTTTCCTTAGAGATGGTTTTACTCCCTGCCTTGTGTGCAGTGTTATGAACCTCCATCCATTGTTCTTTGGGCACTCTGTCTAACAAATCTAATCCCTTGAAACTATTTGTCACTTCCACTGTATACTCATAAAAATTTTTATTTAGGTCATGCTTGAATGGCCTAATGGTTTTCCTACTTTCTTTGATATAAGTCTGAATTGTGCAGTAAGGAATTCATGATTTAAGCCACAGCTCCCAGTCTTGATTTTGTTGACTATATAGAGCTTCTCCATCTTCAGCCATAAATAATATAATCAATCTGATTTTGGTATTGACCATCTGGTGATGTCCATGTGTAGAGTCATCTCTTGTGATGTTGGAAGAGGGTGTTTGCTATGACCAGTGTGTTCTCTTGACAAATCTCTATGAGCCTTTTCCCAGCTTCATTTTTTATTCCTAGGCCAAGTGAAAGTGAAAGTGTTAGTTGTTCAGTTGTGTCAGACTCTGCAACCACAGAAACTGTAGCCCACCAGGCTCCTACAACCATGGGATTCTCCAGGCAAGAATACTGGAGTGGGTAGACTTTTCCTTCTCCAACGGATCTTCCCTACCCAGGGTTATAACCCTGCTCTCCTGCACTGTAGAAATATTCTTTACCATCTGAGCCACCAGGGAAGTCAAACTTGTCTGCTATTCTTGGTATCTCTTGACTTCCTATTTTTGCATTCTGGTCTGCTGTGATGCAAAGGACATCTTTTTTTTTTTTTTTCTTATATGTTAGTTCTAGAAGGTGTTGTAGGTCTTTACAGAACCGTTCATTCAACTTCTTCAGCATTAGTGATTGGGGCATAGAGTAAGATTACAGTGATATTGGATGGTTTGCTTTGGAAGTATACACACACACACACACACACACACACACAGAGATATACATATAATATTATGCAATTTATATATATATATATATATAAATGTAGAACTGAAGATGAATCCAGATTTCAATGATGAAAACCTCTAGATCTGCATGAATGTATCCAATTTGAGTGATAAAATGTTATTTAATATGTCATCTGAGATACTGGCTAGCTACTTGTTTTTTCTTTTCTTTTCATCTGTTGACTAAAAAGCTCACTGTTCAAATCTCTCCCAGAACAATGAACAATATAGTTTGAGGGCTAATTATGCTTTCCAGTACAGAACATGGAAACTCATCTCATGTCTCATTGGCAGAACACCAACTTCAAAAAAGTATGAGATCATACCACCACCAAACACTTTAATGCAATTTTCTTCCTGAATCCTTTGGTTATGACACTTCTGTATCTGGAATGCCATCAGCTATGACCTTTTGAGCTTGCAAAAATCTTTTAAAGACAATCATCAGTGTCATAGAGACAATGAATGTCTTTAATGTTCTTTACCATAAGAGAGCTCCTATTTTCTACATAGAGTTTTACTGAAAATTCATACTAGAAAGTGCCAGATCACTTTATCTATCATATCCTGAATAAACAAAATACTACCCATTGGCCTGCTTTCAGGTTCTTCAATTCCTCTAGCCTGCTTCCTCTTTACTCATCCTTTTTCCTTACTGAATTAATTCTGGAAACTGGTTTGGAGCTCCAAAAAGCCCTTCATTGTTCTTCAGTTCACATAAAGTTGCTTTAGTTATACAGCCTTGTATTAGGTTATATTATACCATTTAACATAGATGCAATTTAATATTTTTACATCTGTTTAATAAAAGAGAAAAAGATGCATTTGTCATAAGCATTGTTGCAATCTGAAAACATACTCTAGTTATTGTGCTAAAATATATGTTCAATATCTATGGAATAAATGAAATAAATACTTCCTCTGATTTAACATACCTGGAGAAGGAAATGGCAACCCAGTCCAATATTCTTGCCTGGAGAATCCCATGGACAGAGGAGCCTAGCTTCAGTCCATGGAGTCACAAAGAGTCAGACATGACTGTGTGACTACCACCACCACTGATTTAACATATGCTCTTTTATTGGTATTAGAATTGGAATTTATCTATGTGTATTGCAAAACTGAAATGTTTAAATCCTAGGGCAGAAATATTTTCATGGTAAAGTTTAATGTTTCAAATTATTCAACATAGTTAAACCTGTTCAGAACCGAAAGATCCACAATATAGTCTCAAAAATACCTATGCTGTTGATGATGGTGTTTGGAGAAAAATACGCTAGTGGAAGAGGTAGAAGCCTCATTGAAATGGGTTGAGGAGTGAATAAGCAGTTAAAGGAAGGCTGGAAGTCATTCGCTGGGAAAGTTACTGAAATCATGAAGCACTCTGTGTGTTACATATGTTGTTGTTGCTGTTGGGGGTATCCATTTTTAATAAGAGATACAAATGTGTTTAATTTTAGGGAACTAAGATAGTAGGGGTTTTAGAGCTAAGAAGTGAAGTCACTCAGTCGTGTCCACTTCTTTGTGACCCCATGGACTGTAGCTTACCAAGCTCTGTCCATGGGATTTTCCAGGCAATAGTACTGGAGTGGATTGCCATTTCCTTCTCCAGAGGATCTTCCCGACCAGGGATCAAACCCGGGTTTCCTGCATTGTAGACAGACGCTTTACCATCTGAGAGCTAGGAAGAATATGTAAATAATAGATACAAATGTCCTTGAAAAAGAATAAATCCAGAATCATTTTATATCTGAAAAGGGTTAGCCTTAGTTGGTGATAGGAGGAATTCCCTTGCTTTCTTCCTGATCCAATAAAGGTTGGCCATGACCTTTCTTTTCTTTTCTTTTTGCATAGTGAGTTTCAAGTCATCTTTCTTACTCTTTTACACTCTCTTCAAAAGGCTCTTTAACTTTTTCACTTTCTGCCATAGAGTGGTATCGTCTGCATTTATGAGGTTGTTTATATTTCTCCCTGCAACCTTGATTCCAGCTTATGATTCATCCAGCATGGCATTGTGGCACAGAGGTGAAAGCGTCTGCCTGCAGTGTAAGAGACCTGGGTTTGATCCCTGGGTCGGGAAGATCCCCTGGAGAAGGAAATGGCAACCCACTCCAGTATTCTTGCCTGAAGAATCCCATGGATAGAGGAGCTTGGTGGGCTACAGTCCATGGGGTCGCAAATAGTCGGACATGATTGAGCGACTTCACTTCACTATTCTGAATACAAGTTAAATAAACAGGGTAACAGTTTACAGCCTTGTCATTCTCCTTCCCAAACTTTGAAACAGTTCATCATTCCAAGTCCAGTTCCAAGTGTTGCTTCCTGACTTCCCTATAAGCTTCTCAGGAGACAGATAAGGTGGTCTGGTACTTCCATCTCTTTAAAAATTTTTCTCAGTTTGTTGTGATACATGTAATAAAAAACTTTAACATAGTCAATGAAGCAGAGGTAGGTGTTTTTCTGGAACTCCCTTGCTCTCTTCCTGATAAAATAAATGCTGTCAATTTGATATCTGCTTCCTTGGGCTTTTCTAAACCCAATTTGTTCATCTGGAAGTTTTCATTTCACTTACTGCTGCTGCCTAGTTTGAAGGATTTTGAGAATAACTTTGTTAGCATGCGAAATGAGCACAGTTGTATGGTAGTCTGAACATTATCTGACATTACTCCTCTTTGGGATTGGACTGAAAGCTGACCTTTTCCAGTCCAATGACCACTGGAGAGTTTTCCAACTTTGCTGACATATTGAGTGCATTATTTTAATAGTTTCATCAATTCAGATTTTTAATAGCTAAATAAATTCCATCACCTCCACTAGCTTTGTTCATACTAATGCTTCCTAAGGCCCACTTGACTTTGCACTCCAGGATGTCTGGCTTTGGGTGAGTGATCACACTATCATGGTTATCCTGGTCATTAAAGCTTATCATACAGTTCTTCTGTTCATTCTTGCCACCTGTTCTTAATCTCTTTTTCTATGTCCTTATTGTTTCTGGCCTTTATTATGTTTATCCTTGCATGAAATAGTCTCTTGTTATCTCCACTTTCTTGAAGACATCTCTATTCCTTCCCATTCTATTGTTTTCCCATTTTTCTCTTTACATTGGTAATTTAAGGAGGCCTTACTCTCTCTCCTCACTATTCTCTGGAACTCTGCATTCAGTTGGGTGTATCTTTCCCTTTCTCCCTGACCTTTCACTTTTCTTCTATCCTCAGCTTTTTCTAAAGCCTCCTCAGACAACCACTGTGCTTTCTAGGATTTCTTATTCTTTGGGATTGTTTTGGTAATTGCCCCTATACAGATAAGAACCTCCATGTGTAGTTCTTGAAGTACTTCGTCTAGCAGATCTAAGACCTTGAATCTATTTATCACTTCCACTGTATAATCAAAGGGGATTTGATTTTGGCCATGTATGAATGGCCTATTGGGTTTCCCTACTTTTTTTTTTTTTTTTTCAATTTTAGCCTGAGTTTTGCAATAAGGAGCTCATGATCCGAGCCCCAGTCAGTTCCAGGTCTTGTTTTTTGTTGACTGTATAGTGCTTCTCCATCTCTTGTTGCAATGAACATAGTCTCATTTCAGTATTGACCATATGTCAATGTCCATTTGTAGATCTGTCTCCTGTGTTGTTTGAAAACAGTGTTGCAGTGACGAGCATATTCTCTTGACAAAACTCTATTAACCCTGTTTCATTTTATAATCTAAGGCCAAACTTGCTTGTTATTCTGGGTATCTCTTATGTTCCTCCTTTGGCTTTCCAGTTCCTCATGGTGAAAAGGACATCATCTGAGTGTTAGTTCTTGAAGGTGTTCTAAATCTTCCTAGGACCAGTCAACTTCAGCTTCTTCAGCATTGGTGATTGGGAAATAGATTTGGTGTGATATTGAATGGTTTGCTTTGGAAATGAATTTAGACCATTCTGTCTTTCTTGAGGTTGTCCTCAAGTATTGCATCTCAGACTCTTTTTTATTTATTTTTTTTTTTTTGATCATGAAGGCTACTCCAATTTTTTAAGGAGTTTTAGCTCACAGTAGTAGATACAATGGTCATCTTAATTCAATTCACCCATTCCTGTACATTTTTATTCACTGATTCCTAAGATGTCAATGTTTAATCTTGCCCTCTCACATTCAATTTACCCTGGTTCATGGAGCTAATATTCCAGGTTCCTATACACTATTGTTCATTACATCACTGAACTTTATTTTCACCACCACCACATCCACAACTGAGCATCATTTCTGCTTTGGCCCAGACACTTCATTCTTTCTGCAGCAGTTAGTAACTAACTGCTTTCTACTCTTCCATGGTAGCCTATTAGACACTTCAGGGTCCAATATGACTGGGGGAGGTCATCTTTTGATGTCACATCCTTTTGCCTTTTCATACAGTTATGATGTTCCTCTAGAAAGAATAGTGGAGTGGGTTGCTATTTCCTCCTCCAGTGGACTGCATTTTATCAGAACACTTCATTATGATCCGTCCATCATGGGTGGCCCTACAAGGCATGGCTAATAGCTTCTTTGAGTTATGCAAGCCCCTTCACCATGAAAAGGCTGTGATCCATGACGGAAATTAGTGACAAGATATTGAAGGGTTGTCTTTCTCTCTCTCTCTTTTTTTTTTTTTTCCGAACATACCAAATTGTATTATTTATTTATTTTAAATTGGAGGTTAATTACTTTACAATATTGTGTTGGTTTTGCCAGACATCCAATTGAATCCACCACAGGTATATATGTGTTCCCCCATCTTGAACTCCCCTCTCTCCCCCCTCCCCGTACCATCCCTCTGGGTCAGCCCAGTGCACCAGCCTCAAGCATCCAGTATCATGCATCTAACCTGGACTGGTGATTCATTTCATATATGATATTATACATGTTTCAATGCCATTCTCCCAAATCATCCCACCCTATCCCTCTCCCACAGAGTCCAAAAGACTGTTCTATACATCTGTGTCTCTTTTTCTGTCTCTCATAGAGGGCTATCGTTACCATCTTTCTAAATTCCATGTATATGCTTTAGTATACTGTATTGGTGTTTTTCTTTCTGGCTTACTTCTCTCTGTATAATAGACTCCAGTTTCATCCACCTCATTATAACTGATTCAAATGTATTATTTTTAATGGCTGTGTAATACTCCATTGTGTATATGTACCACAGCTTTCTTATCCATTCGTCTGCTTCTAGGACATCTAGGTTTCTTCCATGTCCTGGCTATTATAAACAGTGCTGTGATGAACACTGGGGTACATGTGTCGCTTTCAATTCTGGTTTCCTCAGTGTGTATGCCCAGCAGTGGGATTGCTGGGTCATAAGGCAATTCTATTTGCAGTGTTTTAAGGAATTTCCACACTGTTCTCCCTAGTGGCTGTACTAGTTTGCATTCCCACCAACAGTGTAAGAGGGTTCCTTTTCTCCACACCCTCTCCAGCATTTATTGCTTGTAGACTTTTGGATAGCAGCCATTCTGACTGGCGAGAAATGATACCTCATCGTGCTTTTGATTTGCATTTCTCTGATATGAGAGTTGTTGAGCATCTTTTCATGTGTTTGCTAGACATCTCTATGCCTTCTTTGGAGAAATGTCTGTTTAGATCTTTGGCCCATTTTTTGATTGGGTCGTTTATTTTTCTGGAATTGAGCTGCAGGAGTTGCTTGTATATTTTTGATATTAGTTGTTTGTCAGTTGCTTCATTTGCTATTATTTTCTCCCATTCAGAAGGCTGTCTTTTCACCTTGCTTATAGTTTCTTTTGTTGTGCAGAAGGTTTTAAGTTTTATTAGTTCCCATTTGTTTATTTTTTGCTTTATGATATTTTGGATCAAGATAGAGGTAGTAAAGAAGAGTTCAAGGATATTAGAGAAATACTGAAACCTCTATTGCACTAAGTCAAAGCATGGGTTGTGGATGGGCATACAGAATTTCTAAGTAATTTTGATGGCCCAGAGAGAAAAATGGGGTAAGTGGGCGCTATTGTGTCAGAGTTTTAATGCTTTCACTAAAATCTTTGAATGAGTTTAGATCTTAGAGTGGTATTTGTTATGGTTTCTTAAGCTGATGCCCATCATTATGGGTGCTGAATAATTACCTATGTAAGGAATTCATTTTTTTTGTTGTTAATCTTTAAAGATAAAAAATAGAGGTGTGTCAGGAGGATAATTTTTATTTTAATATTCAAACATTTAGGCAAATTGGAAAGGGAAGAGGTAAATTTCCATTCCCTGTAATCTTAATTTCATCGTTTTATGTCTGAATTTCTCATGGAGATTATGAGAAGAAATCTGTGGTAAGACACTTTATTGGCTTGTTTGTTTCTATTTATCTGATACTATGTGTGCATCAGTGAGTAAAGTTCTTTAAATTGCATTTCCATCTTGCTGCTGAGGACTGGAAAGGATCTCTCTGAGGGCAGAGTAATTAAAGAAAATGGGAATTGCCCCTATGGAAATAGGACATTGTCTGGGGAATTCTGAGTAATGTGCTTACTTTTCTTGTTTTGTAGCCCAGATATTTGGATTGTTGCATTCTAAGGTCATGGTTAATAATATAACTATTATTAATAATGAAGTAACTAATATTTACACATAATCCTAACTGTATTCTGGCCATTGTGCTAAGAGCTTCATAGAGACGATCTTAATAGTAACCATAGATTTAATTTTAGGAAATATATTTATCTAATATGGTATAGATTAATTCAGAAAATTCTCAAGAACTTAAGTAACTTTCCCAGTGTTACAGTTAGAACAAGCCAGAGATGAATTCAATTTTGGGAAGTGATCTACTCTGCTCTTTACAATACGCTTTCAGAAGTCTCTAGCAATCACGTCTCTCTTGTACTCAGCCTGACAACTTTACAAGATGAAGCAAATGCATTTGCTGGTTCCTCTGTGTGAGTGAGAAATGGCTCTCTAAGTGTAGTTTCTGGACTGGTGTCAGTGGCATCAATTTACTAGGGATGCACATTCTCAAGCTACCACCCCAGAACAACCAGTCAGAAGTACAGATTGCTAGTTGGGCAATCTATCA
This sequence comes from Procapra przewalskii, assembly GCA_006410515.1. Lineage (NCBI taxonomy): Eukaryota > Metazoa > Chordata > Mammalia > Artiodactyla > Bovidae > Procapra > Procapra przewalskii. The sequence goes on along the minus strand of SJYF01000021.1, from coordinate 157,971 downwards.
TGATTATGAAACACACCACAGTCTGAGAACAACAACAGTGGAGTTGAAGGTCATAGCTCGTGAAGTTGTTTGATTTGCTCCACTTAATTGTGCCTGAGAAGCTTTGACATTTGAATGCTGGATTCCGTGCTTAGGCATTTTTACTTTCCAAGCAGGAACCTCCTATTCCTGTACTATTACACGTTGAGATCAATACTTATCTAAACCCATTCTCCCTAAATTCTTTAGACATTCTTCAAGTTTTCTGAACTATAGATAATACCATTATTACCGTTATTATCTGTTAGAGGTGGTAAAACTTGCCTAGCTTTAAAAAAATGTCTTTTGTCATTTCAAAGGAAGGAGATGTTAAGTGATCATTTTTTTTTCTTTGGTAACTCAGACACACTTTGTTTCTCTCTCTTTTTTATGACACCATAATCATTCTGCAAGTTTCCACTGGTGCTCCTCATCTGACCTCACTTTATAACCAGGATCTTCTATAGAATTTTCTACTCGATTTTCTTTACACAAAATTTATAGGTTGGACTGTACTCTAAGCTTTGTGAACAACTCAAGTCAATATGTAATATGCCAGGATTACTATTTTAAGAGAGTTAAGAGAAAGTTTGAATTCTATTAATCTGTGTTCTTCACAACATTCCTATGGGCTAGTCAAACTGGGTCACTTTGAAGATGTGCGTAGATTTTTAAAGGCTCAGGATTATTTGTGTTTTAGAAGACTAATAACTTTAAAGACTAGCAGTTTAAACATTATTTCCTCATTCAGGACATATTTTTTTCTTAAAAATATATTTATCATTTATAAGTAGTTAAAAGAAATTGGAAAGAAATACCATTAAATTACTATTCACATTGTAATGTATCTATTCTTCTTGTGCTTTTATTCTCATTTTACATGTCATTTTTTTGCTATTGTTTTCATTCTTTTGTTTAAAAATATATTGGCAAGCCACTTTTGGAAATATGAGCTAATTAAAAATGTTTCAAAACAGCTTCTTCTGGGCTTGTTCATGAGTTTATTATTATATTTATATTTGCTTATAAAGTAAACTTTGCTTTATTTATTTATTTATTTTACTTTAAAATATTGTATTGGTTTTGCCATACTTCAACATGAATCCACTATGGGTGTACACGTGTTCCCAATCCTGAACCCTCCTCCCACCTCCGTCCCCATACTATCCCTCTGGGTCATCCCAGTGCACCAGCCCCAAGCATCCTGTATCCTGCATCGAATCTAGACTTTTTTTCTAAGATGTATATCAGTTACCTTAGGTAGACTGCCATGTCTTAATTGACAAACTGATAAACACCAAATTCATGTCTCTATTCTGCTAACATTACATCTCAGTACATTTTATATGGCTCTTGTCCATATTACTTGTCTTTTAAAACATTTGAAAGCAATTAGAGAACTATATAATGAATGATACCTGCAGTCTGGTGTCTGAAAATGTTTATAAAAGTGGATATAATATTTCTGGGTGGGGAAATATTTGCTTACTGTGTAAATCAAAGACATTAGTAGAAGACAGTCTCGGCTTTGATGTGCTGAAAGATCTATTCTAAGAACACGTTTCATACTATAAATAACTCACTAATAAATAATTTCAAATAAGTCAATACTCTATTCCTTAGTAACATATTTTTTAAGTTAAATGAAATGTGTACATTTTTGTTCCCACTATGGCTAGTGAAGAAGGAACCTGTGTCTTAAGTTATGATTGCCATAATAATACACAATAATTGAAGGCTTTCACTAGGTATTAATTAAAACTTTGTGTATTGATTGAATACCATATACCAATTAAGCATTCACTATGTTAGATT
>SJYF01000021.1:100046-114500 GCA_006410515.1 Procapra przewalskii | reverse complement strand
CCGCCCCCAGAGCATTGAGTGTCTTATTTCTGATTTTCACCCTGAACTCCTTTCAGGGTGTGTTGAAGGTCAGAAGCTTGTAGTGGTCATGATGTTATCTTTATAGAGGCAGCTGGCAAGTACCAAATTTTAGTCAGCAGGATCCTTTTATAGCCAAGTATTTGACCATGTTTGGGGGATATTTTATGGCCATTGTGTCTCACAGTGTTGGGAAGGCTTACTTCCAGGTCTAGAGAAGATTTCATTGATAGGCCACTCAGTGTGTTGTTATTGCACCAGGTCTTGTAAGTAGTAAAAGTCTCTGGACCACTGTTCTTTTATTATTCTTTCCATATCTAGAGTTACATTATTACAATCATTGATCTCATATGGAACTGTATATTAGCATTATATCACAGGCTCAGTCACACATTTGTTAATGTAAGAAATTTTTTTTTTAAAACAAGTGACATGGAAAATAATATAGCTATAGCTAGTAGTTATTAGTAAAGTCATAAGTCTTAAGAAATTTGTATCATGTATAAAACTCTTTTACTTGTCATAAATCTTTTTTTACACATTTTGTATTCATCACTTTATTTGTCTATTCATGGAATAGCCATTTATAAGCTGTAGTTCCTTTTTTTCTTAATAAAAATTAATTTTATTTTTTATATCTTTTTACTGAAAATATGTATCTCACTTCTTTTCAGAAACCATGAATTGTTGTTTATTTCATTTATAAATTAACCATAGCAATATTATCTAGAGACAAAGACATACTTTGAGACATACATATATATCTAGATGGAGAGAGATCTTATAGTTTTCTGTTATAAGATTTAAAAGATCTCTTTGCCCCCTCCCTTTTTTTTTTTTTCCTTGAAATTATACTAATCTGTCTAAGGTTGACATCTCAGGCAAAGTGCGTTATCTATTTTAATAACATGATAAGAGTTAATTGCAGGCTTTTGTCTATGCATGTTTCTGCTGTATCAAGGTTGGAGCTGTTGGGTCACGAAGTCCTGCGGGAAAATAAAGAGAAGGGAGTACAAATAATTTTAGAGGTAAACCTAGTCTGATGCAAATAAGAAACTGTTTTTGTAAGTTATTTTGCACTAAATAAAGTTCCTCCTGTGTCTCTTGACAAAGTGAATGAAGGCTATTTAAATTAGGATCTCCTTTCACTAAATGTTTAAGGTCTGTCAAGATATGTCATTTGTTAGACTTCTTTTTTATAACAAAACTAGGTGGATTTCAAGGAAAGTGAGCAAGTCTAGCAAAGGAGATACTTTTGGATTTGTGCCTGCTGGCAGAGGAGCATTTGGCACAGCCAGGATGGGATTAGTAGGAACATTTTGAAATATTTTATGTTGTTCTAATTGGACCTTTTGTAAAGTTTCATCATATAATTCATATACATGTTTTGTCTATTGTCGAATATTGGGAGGGTTAGAATTACCTTTAAATGGAAGAATTACAGCTTTATTGAGAGCTGATAGGGGCCTAAAATCAACTTGATTTTTTTTCCCTCTGTTTGGTGGGTGGTTCAACATTTTCTTTGACCTGATGCCAAATTTATAAGTCTAAATTGTCTTTATCAGGGAACCAGGAATTATATCAACTACTATTTGAAGGCAAGCTTCTATTTGTTGACGTGAAACCAAAAGTCCCTGAGTTTTAAACAAATGGTGAAGTAAAGTAGAGAAATGATGAGGCTTTCCAGCCGTTTGACCTGTGTCTTTATACTTACCAACCTCAATAGGTCCCGAGTCACTCCATCTGAAATGTTTTACAAGGAATTTCTTTCGACAATGATAAAGATCAAAAAACCAAACGTACAACAACCATTATCAAGGGAACAAAGTATTAACGATGGTCATAAGGTCAGGAGACAATCCGTATCTCAAGAAAGAGGGTCAAGACTAAGCAGTTTTGTCATAAGGAGACTGTTTACTGAAGGAGATTCATGAATATCTCATCCTATGACCTTAATCCTGGGATCAGCATGCCGTTTCACTCTTTCCTGTTGCCAGGAACCGATAAGGAACAAAAGACTTACAAAAAATATCGAACAGCATGCAGGAATCCTCCTGTTAAATGTTCCCTGACAGACCTGCAATTTTCTTTCTGTTGTTGTCTCTTTCTGGTTTTGGTATTAGGGTGATGGTGACTTTGTAGAATGAGTTTGGAAGAGCTCCTTCTTGTGCAACTTTTGAGAGTTTTAGAAGGATAAGCATTAATTCTTCTCTAAATATTGGATAGAATTCACCTGTGAAGCCATAAGACCCTGGGTTTTTGTTTTATTGGAGATTTTTTAAAATCACAGTTTCAACTTCAGTGCTTATAATTGGGTTGTTCATAGTTTCTATTTCTTTCTGGTACAGTCTAGGAAGATTGAACTTTTCTAACAATCTCTCCATTTCTTCCAGGTTCTCTATTTTATTGTCATGTAGTTGTTCATAATAGTCTCGTATAATCCTTTGTATTTCTACATTGTCTGTTGTAACCTCTCCTTTTTCTTTTCTAGTTTTGCTGATTTGATTCTTTTCTCTTTTTTTCTTAATGAATTTGGCTAAAGGTTTGTTAATTTTATCTTCTAAAAGAAACAGTTTTTGTTTTACCAATTTTGACTATTGCTTCTTTCATTTCATTTTCGATTATTTCTGTCTGATCTTTATGATTTCTTTCCTTATGCTAAGTTTTGTTGTAGCTCTTCTTCTTCTTTTTCTAGTTGTTTTAGTTGTAAAAACACTAGGTTTTCTATTTGATGCTTTTCTTGTTTCTTGAGGTAGGATTTTATTGTCATAAACTTCTCTCTTATAACTACTTTTGATGCATCCCATAGATTTTGAGTTGTTGTGTTTTTATTGTCATTTGTTTCTAGAACTTTTTAGATTTCCCTTTTGATTTCTTCAGTAACCAGTAGGTTATACAGAAATGTATTGCTTAATCTCTATGTATTTGTGTTTTTTACAGTTTTTTTCCTTGTAATTGATATCTAGTTTCATACTGTTTGATAAGAGAAGATGCTTGATGCAATTTCATTTTCTTAAATTTATGGAGTTTTGATATGTGACCCAAGTTGTGGTCTAGCCTGGAGTATGTTCCATATGCACTTGAGAAGAACGTGTACTCTTCTGCATTTGTATGGAAAGTCCTGAAGATATTAGTGGGATCCATCTTGTCCAATATATCATTTAGGACTTGTGTTTCCTTATTAACTTTCTATTTTGATGATCTGTTCAGTGGTGTGAGTGGAGTGTTGAGTCTCCTACCATTATTGTGTTACTATCAATTTCTCCTTTTATGTCTGTTAATGTTTGTCTTATTTATTGAAGTGCTCCTTTGTTGGGGGCATAGATATGTACAACTATGTCTTCCTGTTGGATTGATCATTTGATCATTATATAGTATCTTTCCTATCTCTTGTAATAGTCTTTATTTTAAGGTCTATTTTCTCGGATATGAGGATTGCTACTCCAGCTTTCTTTTGCTTCCCATTTGCATGGAATATATTTCTCCATCTTCTCACTTTCAATATATATGTATCTATAGGTCTAAACTGTGTTTCTTGCAAACAGCAAGAAAGGTATGGGTCTTGTTTTTGTATCCAGTGAGCCAGTTGGTGTCTTTGGATTGGTGCATTTAATCTGTTTGCATTTAAAGTGATTATTGATATATATGTTCCTGTTGTCATTTTCTTAATTTTGAGATTTGATTTTGTAGGTCGTTTCCTTCTCATGTAGTTTTGACTATATAAGTCCCCTCAACATTCGTTGTAAAGCTAGTTTGACAGTACTGAATCCTCTTATTTCTGTTTGTCTGAAAAGCTTTTGAATTTCCCATCAATTTTAAATGAGATCCTTGCTGGATATAGTAATCTTGGTTGTAGATTTTTCTCTTTCAGTACTTTAAATATACCCTGTCATTCCCTTCTGGCCTGCAGAGTTTCTGCTGAAAGATCAGCTGTTAAAATTATAAATATATACGCACCCAACATATGAGCACCAGAATATGTAAGGCACATGCTAACAAGTGTGTAAGAGGAAATTAACAACAACACAATAAAAGTAGGAGACTTTAATACCCTACTCACACCTATGGATAGACTAAACAGGAAATTAACCAGGAAATGCAAGCTCTAAATGATACAGTAGACCGGTTAGACCTCATTGATATCTATGGGACATTTCAACCAAAAACAATAAATTTTACCTTTTTTCTGAAGTGTACATGGAACCTTCTCCAGGGTAGATCACATACTGGGCCATAAATTTAGCCTTTGAAAATTCAAAAAAATTGAAATCATTCCAATCATCTTTTCTGACCACAATGTAGTAAGATCAGATGTCAGTTACAGGAGAAAAATGATTTAAAATTCTAGCATATGGAGGCTGAACAGCACACTGCTGAATAAACAACAAATCACAGAAGAAATTAAAAAAAAAGAAATCAAAATATGTATAGAAATGAATGAAAATGAAAACACAACAACCCCAAACCTATGGGACACTGTAAAAGCAGTGCTAAGGAGAAGGTTGATAGCAATACAGGCTTACCTCAAGAAACAAGTCAAATAAATAACCTAACTCTACAGCTAAAGCAATTAGAAAAGGAAGAAATGAAGAACCCCAGGGATAGTAGAAGGAACAAAATCTTAAAAACTAGGGCAGAAATAAATGCAAAAGAAACAAAAGAGACCACAGTGAAATCAGCAAAGCTAAAAGATAGTTCTTTGAGAAGATAAATGAAATTGACAAACCATGAGCCAGACTCATCAGGAAACAAAGGGAGAAGAAAAAAATCAACAGAACTGGAAGTGAAAATGTAAAAATCACAATGGACAATCCAGAAATACAAATGATCATATGAGACTACTATTAGCAACTATATGCCAATAAAAATGGACAACTTGGAAGAAATAGCCAAATTTTTAGAAAAGTACAACTTTCCAAAAGAAAGAAATAGAATATCTTAACAGATCCATCAGGAGCACAGAAATTGAAAGTGTAATAAAAAATCTTCCAGCAAACAAAAGTACAGGACCAGGCTGCTTCACAGCTGAATTCTACCAAAAATTTAGAGAAGAGTTAATACTTAATCTACTCAAACTCTTCAAGAAAATTGCAGAGGAATGTAAACTTCCAAACTCATTCTATGAGGTCACCATCACCCTATTACCAAAACCAGACAAAGATGCCACAAAAAAGAGAAAACTACAGACCAATATCACTGTTGAACATAGATGCAAAAATCCATAGCAAAATTCTAGCAAACAGATTCCAACAACGTATCAAAAAGATCACACATCATGACAAAGTGGGCTTTATTCCAAGGATGCATGGATTCTTCAATATCCAGAAATCAAACAACATAATGCAACATTAACAATTTGAAAGATTAAAAACCATATGATTATCTCAATAGATACAGAAAAAAGCCTTTGACAAAATTCAACATCATTTATGATAAAAACCCTCCAGAAAGCAGGAATAGAAGGAACATACCTCAACATAATAATCCACAGAAAACATTATCCTCAATGGCAAAAAATTGAAAGCATTTCCCCTAAAGTCAGGAGCACGACAAGGGTGCCCACTCTCACCACTACTATTCAAAATAGTTTTGGAAGTTTTGGCCATAGCAATCAGAGCAGAAAAAGAAATGAAAGGAATCTAGATTGGAAAAGAAGTAAAACTCTCACTGTTTGCAGATGACACGATCCTCTACCTAGAAAACCTTAAAGACTCCACCTGAAAATTACCAGAGCTAATCAATGAATATAGCAAAGTTGCAGGATATAAAATCAACACACATAAATCCCTTGCATTCCTATATGTTAACAATGAGAAAGCAGAGAAATTAAGGAAATAATTCACCATTGCAACAACAACAAAAAATAAAATACTTAGGAATAAATCTACCTAAAGAAACAAAAGTCCTATGTATAGAAAATTATAAAACACTAATGAAAGAAATCAAAGAGGACACTAATAGATGGAGAAATACACCATGTTCATGGATTGGCAGAATAAATATAGTGAAAATGAGTATAATACCCAAAACAATCTAGAGAGTCAATGCAATCCCTATCAAGATGCAGGAGGTATTTTTCACAGAGCTAGAACAGATAATTTCACAATTTGTATGGAAATATGAAAAACTTTGAATAGCCAAAGCAATCTTGAGAATGAAGAATGGAACTGGAGGAATCAACCTGCCTGACTTCAGGCTTTACTTCAAAGCCACAGTCATCAAGACAATATGGTACTGGCACAAAGACAGAAATATACATCAATGGATCAAAATAGATAGCCCAGAGATAAATCCACACACCTATGGGCACCTTGTCTTTGACAAAGGAGGCAAGAATATACAATGGAGAAAAGACAGTCTGTTTAACAAATGGTGCTGGGAAAACTGGTCAACCACTTGTAAAAGAATGAAACCAGAACAATTTCTAACACCATACACAAAAATAAACTCAAAATGGATTAAAGATCTAAACATAAGACCAGCAACGACAAACTCCTAGAGGAAAACAGGCAAAACACTCTCTGACATAAATCACAGCAGGATCCTCTATGACCCACCTCCCAAAGTAATGCAAATAAAAACAAAAATAAACAAATGGGACCTAATTAAACTTAAAAGCTTTTGCACAATGAAGGAAACTATAAGCAAGGTGAAAAGACAGCCTTTGGAATGGGAGAAAATAATAGCAAATGAAGCAACTGAAAACAACTAATCTCAAAAATATACAAGCAACACCTGCAGCTCGATTCCAGAAAAATAAACAACCCAATCTAAAAATGGGCCAAAGAACTAGACAGATATTTCTTCGAAGACATATAGATGGCTAACAAACACATGAAAAGATGCTCAACATCATTCATTATCAGAGAAATGCAAATCCAAATCACAATGAGGTACCATTTCATGCCAGTCAGAATGGCTGTGATCCAAAAGTCTACAAGCAGTAAATGCTGGAGAGGGTGTGGAGAAAACATAACCCTCTTTACACTGTTGGTGGGAATGCAAACTAGTACAGCCACTATGGAGAACAGTGTGGGAAATTCCTTAAAAATACTGGAAATAGAACTGCCATATGACCCAGCAATCACACTGCTGCACATACACACTGAAGAAACCAGAATTGAATCTTCATTGCAGCACTGTTTATAATAGCCAGGACATGGAAGCAACCTAGATGTCCTAGAACCAGGTGAATGGATAAGAAAGCTGTGGTACATATACACAGTGGAATATTACTAAGCCATTGAAAAGAATACATTTGAATCAGTCTTAATGAGGTGGATAAAACTGGACACTATTGTACAGAGTGAAGTAAGCCAGAAAGAAAAACACCAATATAGTATACTATCACATATATATGGAATTTAGAATGATAGTAAAGATAACCCTATATGCAAGACAGCAAAAGATACACAGATGTATAGAACAGTCTTTTGGACTCTGTGACAGAGGGCGAGGGTGGGATGATTAGGGAGAATGGCATTGAAACATGTATATTATCATATTTAAAACAGATTGCCCATCTAGGTTTGATGCATGGGACAGGGTATTTAGGGCTGGTGCACTGGGATGACCCAGAGGGATGGGATGGGGAGTGAGGTGGAAGGGGGATTCAGGATGGGCAACACATGCACACCTGTGGCTGATTCATGTCAATGTATGGCAAACCACTACAATATTGTAAAGCAATTAGCCTCCAATTAAAATGAATAAATTTATTTTAAAAAATCAGCTGTTAAGTATATGGGGTTTCCCTTGGTGTTACTTGTTGCTTCTTCCTTACTGTGTTTAATATTCTTCCTTTGTGTTTAGTCTTTGTTAGTTTGATTAGTTCTGTATCTTGATGTGTTTCTCCTTGGGTTTATCCTGTATGGGACTCTGCACCACTTGGAGCTGACTGGTTCCTTCCCCTTGTTGGGGAAATTTTCAACTATAATCACTTCAAAATTTTCCTCATACACTTTCTTTTTCTGTTCTTCTGACACCCTATAATTTGAATATTGGTGTGTTTTATATTGTCCTAGAGGTCTCTGAGACTTTCCTCAGTTCTTGTCAGTAGTTTTACTTCATTCTGCTCTTCAGAAATTATTTCCACCATTTTACCTTCCAGGTCACTGATTCCTTCTTAGGCTTCAGATATTCTGGTATTGATTCCTTCTAGAGTATTTTTTTAATTTCAGTAATTGTGTGTTTCTCTGTAAGTTTATTCTTTAGTTCTTCTTAGTCTTCGTTAACTGATTCTTGCATTTCTCCATTCTATCTTCAAGGTTTTTGTTTTTATTTACTGTCGTTATTCTAAATCTTTTTCAGGTTGTTTGCTTATTTCTATTTCATTAATTTAAACTTCTGTGTTTCTAGTTTGTTCCTTCATTTCTGTAGCATTTCTCTGACTTTTCATTATTATTATTTTTTAATTTGTTGTTTTGAGGTCTCCTTTTCCCAGGTTTCAAGATTGAATTATTTTTCTTTTTGGTTTCTGTCCTTCTAAGGTTGGTCCAGTGGTTTGTGTAAGCTTCATATAAGGTGAGAGTTATGTTGAGTTTAGTTTTGCTTGTTTGTTTTGTTTTTTCTCTAATGTGCAAGGATGAATGAGGTGGTAATCCTGCCTGCTAATGATTTGGTTTGTACTTTTGTTTTGTTGTTTATTTAGAATAATTGTCTTTCACAGGGTGCTGCTGGTGGTTGGATGATGCCGAATATTGTAATCAAGTGATTTTCTTTATGTGAGTTCTCTCTATTTTATACTCTGTAAAGTTACTTCTATGGTAGTCTAGAGTCTTGGAGTCGGTGCTCCAACTCCAAAGGCTCAAGGCTTAATCTCTGGTCAGGAATGTAGATTCCACAAGAGATTTGTTATGGCATTAAGTGAGATCAAAACAAATACCCCAAAATGAGAAATCAAAGATGAACCCCAGACAAATTACAGTCTAAAAATCAGGCAAATAACAAATGGAATGTGAACATATACATATATACCCATAAGCAAAATTGAAACAGTCCAACAATAGTAAAATACAATAGATTGACTGGCAAACAAATGAAAATAAAAATTATATCTACCAGTTAAGAATAAAATTAAATAAAGCACAGACTGAAAAAGAAGACTAAATCAAAGTGCCAAGAGGGAAATGTAGCAATGAAAACAAAACTAACAAATATGTTGAGAGGAAAAGAAAGAATGAAAGAATAGGTATGCAAAGGTAAGTAGAGGTAGATGAAGATTTACATACATTAAAAATTAACTGCAAGATGAAAAGAGCAGTAGGAAAAGCAAACAAAGGAATAAATGTAGAAAAGCTAATAATAGATTTTAAAAATTAAAAAGAAAGAAAAAAGGAAAAACCAAAACAGAAAAAAAAAAAAAAAGAGAGAAAGTAAAACTCCACAGAACTGCAAAAACCCAACACAGAGGCAGAGGTTTATAACAACAATGAAAAATTGACTGAAAAAAATAACTCAAAAGCTTAATTAATTTCATAGTGTCAATAAAATAACTACAATGTCAGTGGGGGAGGAAGAAAAGAAAAAAGAAAAAAAATGGAAAAGAATCTACAGAACAAATCTAAACATAAGAATAATCAATGTTTTTTGTTTGTTTGTTTTGTTCTGTTTTTCAGTCTCTGCTGTCAGAGTCCTTTCCCTCACTGGGAGTCACAGTCCACCTCACCTCCCTAGGATGCCCTCCAACACTGTGCTTGTCTCTGACCCACTGTGTGGGCAGCTCAGATTCAACTCTGGTCTTGCTCCTGTGTGTTCTTGTCTCCAATATCCACATCTACTAGAACTAGCATGTTTTCTTTTATGGGAACTTTCAGTGTCCTTTTATACATTTCATAGACACAGAGTGTGCCTAGTTGATAGTGTGGATTTAATCTGCAGTTTGTACAGCTGGTGGGAAGGATTTATGTCTTCTTGCATAGCCACACTGCCCCTGGGTTTCAACTGTGGTTTTATTTCCACCTCTGCATGCTGGTTGTCTACTGGGATTTGCTCCTGAGGCTGCCCTGGAGGACTTGGATTTGCCTCAGTGAGGGCCAAGTGTGGAGGCAGTGCAATTGCTTGGGTCACAGGGGTTCTAGCAACCCCAGGTACTCAGGGGAGTTGACAGCTAGGGCAGGAGGAAATATAGTGCTCTAGAAGGGTATGGCAACCAGTATTGGCCAATACACTCCAGTACTATTGCCTGGAGAACCCTTAGACAGAAAAGCCTGGCAGGCCATAGTCCAGAGGGTCACAAAGAGTTGAACACAACTGAAGCGAACCTGTGTGCATAGACACAAGAGTTTTGTTTGCCTGTTGCAGCTCTGCCTATGTGAGATTTGAGCAAGAAGGTAGTGCAGCTGCTTGGGTTTGGGGGACCCTGGTGGCACCAACTGTGCAGGGATATGGACTGCCTCCATCGCAGGAGTTATGGCCACATCAGAGTCTTTTTCTGAGCCTCTTGTAGCTGGTGATCAGAAGGCCTCTTTGGCCAGTCTTTCTCCATAGCTTCATCATTACAAACACTTACAGGGCTTCCCTCCCCGGGGTCCTTCTCTGTTGTTCAGTGCATCAGGCACATAGAGGGTATTCCCCCCACCCCCCCCCCACGGATGGGGACCTACTCTGTAGATCAATCCATCAGTCAATTAAAGGAACACCCTTAGTGGGGCCCTACTTTGTAGTTCAGTTCGTCAAGCATTTGATGGGCCAGTCTCTCTATTGTCCCACTGCCGATGCTGGCATGTGGAGAGAGAGAGGCTATGGTGATGGCTCCACCCACTATGTGTGACTCAGCAGTATTGCTTTGCTTCCATGGCTGCCTGACTTTCCTCCACCAGCATTTCCCACCATGACTTACTCCCTCACATCCCCTTGGTCCATCTCTCCACAGTCAATAGCAACACTCACCTTAGGATTGCTCCACAATCCCTAAACTCCAGATCCCAGCAACTGCATTTTCTAGGGTACCTGAGTCCCTCTCTAGCTTATGTATGGCTGTGGCAAGGACTGGCTGATTCTCATCCCATTTAGGGTGCCACAGATCAGCTGTTTCACTCTCAGCTTTAAATGTTTCTCTTCTAACTCAGACAATTGCCCCAATGTGGGGATTGGACCCCTGTTTCAGGGGCAGGTCCAGTCCTACTAACACTCCTGTTCCCCCCCCCCCCTAATTCCTTTCTCCTAATGAATTCTTTTTGTTGGTTAGGTACTCCTGTTCACTGTCAGCTGGTGTTCTGCATGTACTTCTGTGTCTGAAGCTGTATTCCTGATGTATCCATGGAGAGATATGTACCCCAGTTTGAGATTTTTTAAAAAGTCAACTTCATTCAAGTTTGCTTCCATATTTCCATAAAATGCATTCATGTTACATTTAGCTTATTATTATTTTTTTTAATCTGAGTGGTGGTGGTTTTTTTAAAAAAAGTCTATTCTACTCATATAACCACAAATACAACAAAGATGTGGAAAATTTCCAACAGATCAAAAGTTCTTTTGTCCTATTCAGCCCTTGGCAATCACTATTTTCCTTTCAATTGTTATATATGTATGTGGAGAAGGCAATGGCACTCCACTCTAGTACTCTTGCCTGGAAAATCCTGGAAAATCCCATGGACAGAGGAACCTGGTAGGCTGTAGTCCATGGGGTCACTAAGAGTCAGACATGACTGAGCGACTTCTTTCACTTTCCACTTTCATGCATTGGAGAAGGAAATGACAACCCACTCCAGTGTTCTTGCCTGGAGAATCCCAGGGATGGTGGAGCCTGGTGGGCTGCCATCTCTGGGGTTGCACAGGGTCAGACATGACTGAAGCGACTTAGCAGCAGCAGCATGTGTTTGTGTGTGTGTATATATATGTAAAGTTGTTATATTGATAATAATAATATATGGGTCATTGATATTTCTCCCAACAGTCTTGATTTCAGTTTGTAATTCATCCAGCCTGGCATCCCACATGATGTGTTCTGCATATAAGTCCAATAAAAAGAATAACAATAAACAGCATTGTCCTCCTCCTTTCTCAATCTTGAAAAACTCAGTTGTTCCATACAGGTTTCTAACTGTTGCTTCTCGAATCACATACAGGTTTCTCAGGAGACAGTTAAGATGGTCTATTATCCCCATCTCTTTGAAAGCTTTCCATGGTTTGTTAAGTCACATGGTCAAAGGCTTTAGCATAGTAAATGAAACAGAGATAGATATTTTCCCTGGAATTTCCTTTATTTCTCTATGACCCTGTAAATGTTGGAAATTTGATCTCTGGTTTCTCTGCCTTTTCTAAACCCAGCTTGAACATCTGGGAGTTCCCGGTTCATGTAATGCTGAAGTCTAGCTTGTAGGATTTTGAGTATAACCTAACTAACATGGGCAATGAGTGTAATTGTCTGTTGGTTTGAATTTTCCTGAGTACTACACTGCTTGGGAGCTGGGATGAGGATTGACCTTTACCAGTCTTGTGGCCACTGCTAGGTTTTCCAAATATGCTGACATACTGAGTGCTGCACTTTAACAACATCATCTTTTAAATTTTTAAATATTTCAGCTGGGATTAAATAATACCCACTAACTTTGTTCATGACAATGCTTGTTAAGTGTCATTTGACTTCACACTTCAGAATGTATGGCTCTGAGTGAGAGACAGCATCATCATGGTTATCTGAATCATTAAGATCTTATTTTGTACAGTTCTGTGCATTCCCACCACCTCTTCTTGATCTCTTCTCTTCTATTAAAGTGAAAATGAAAGTTACGTAGTCATATCCGACTTTTTGCAACCCCCTGGACTATACAGTCCATGGGATTCTCCAGGCCAGAATACTGGAGTATTTCGCCCTTCCCTTCTCCAGGGAATCTTTCCAAACCAGGTACCGAACCCAGGTCTCCTGAATTGCAGGAAGATTCTTTACTAGCTGAGCCACAAAGTAAGCCCTGTTTCTATCAGGTCTTTACCATTTCTGTCCTCTATTGTGCCCATCTTTGGATGAAATGCTCGTTTGATATTTCCAATTTTCTTGAAGAGATCTCTATTCTTGCCCTTTCTGGTATTTTCTATTTTCTATTTTGATGTTCTCTATTTCTTTGCATTGTTCATTGAAGAAGGCCTTCTTGTCTCACTTTGGTATTCTCTGGAACTCTGCATTTAATTGGGTGTATCTTTCCCTTTTTCTCTTGCTTTTTACTTCTCTTCTTTCCTCAGCTATTTGTATAGCATCCTCAGATAACCGCTTTGTTTTCTTACATTTCTTTTTTTTTTTTCCTTTTGAATGGTTTTGTTTGCTGCCTCCTGTACAATATTACAGACTTCTGTCCATAGTTCTCCAGGCACTCTCTTAACTAGATCTAATCTCTTGAACCTATTCATCACCTCCACTGAATATTCATAGAGGATTTGATTTAAGTCATATCTGACTGGCCTAGTTGTTTCCCCCACTTTAATTTAGGCCTGAATTTTGTTACTCAAAAGGCCAAATTTGCCTGTTAGTTTAGGTAATTCTTCCTACTTTTGCATCCCAATACCCTATAGTGAATAGGACTTTTTTTTTTTTTTCTTTTGGTGTTCATTCTCGGAGGTCTTCTTTGTATTTGTAGAACTAACTTCAACTTCTTCATCATCAGTGGTTGGGGCATATATTTGGATTAGTGTTGCTGAATGGTTTGCCTTGGAAATGAACTAAGATCATTCTGTCCTTTTTGAGTTTCCACCCAAGAATTGTATTTTGGACTCTTGTTGACTATAAGGGCTACTTCTTATCAGGGACTCTTGCCCACAATAGTAGATATAATGGTTATTTGAATTAAATTCACTCATTCTCATCAATTTAATCCACTGTTTCCTAAACTGTCGATGTTCACACTTGCCATCTCCTGCTTGACCACATACAATTTACCTTGTTTCACACACCTAACATTCCAGATTCATATGCAATACTGTTCTTTACAACACCAGGTTTTACTTTTATCACCACGCACATCTACAACCGAGCATCGTTTCTGCTTTGGTCCAGTTGCTTCATTCTTTCTGGAGCTATTAGTAGTTGCTCTCTCCTCTTCCTCAAGTAGCATGTTGCACATGTACTGACTTGGAGGGTTCATCTTTTAGTGTCATGCCTTTTTGCCTTTTAATACAGTTCATGGGGTTCTCACAACTAGTGTTCTCGAGTGGGTTGTCATTTCCTCCTCCAGTGGACCACATTTTGTCAGAAGTTTCCACTATGACCTGTCCATTTTGGGTGGCCCTAGATGGCCATATATATTTTTCTATATTCTTGAATGTATAAGTATTCAGTATTTTTTAGTCAGTTATATTATTACATTCTCCAACATACATAATGTATACAATGTAATGGCAATGACTCCAGTATTCTTGCCTGAAAAATTCCATGGACAGAGGAACCTGGCAGACTACAGTCCATGGGGTAACAAAGAGTCGGACATGACTGGCATCACTTATACA
>SJYF01000021.1:57009-73046 GCA_006410515.1 Procapra przewalskii | reverse complement strand
TAGGGGGCACTTTATATCAAAGATATCAATAGTTTCTGAGTTTAAGCAAAAAATAATGCTTTAATCCCTTTTATCTTGCAAAGGAATCCCTGAGTTTTTAGTTTCATATCATCATATGAGACTGGTAGTTCAATTAAATAATTCTGTTTTATTCTTTGCTCTTTCAGTCTTAAACTATGAACTAGAAAACTCCTAAATTTGACAGAATAAAAATAAATGAAATTTAATGGAATGTGTATTATTATCTTATATTAGGAAATTCACTGATTGCATGCAGAAAACAGAATAATATACTTTGATATTTTATATCTGTGACATTGAGGTTATTTGGAGTACCATAATCATAGGTTATCTGTCTGTATGTGGAATAATATTGTTCCCCCAATGTTTTGAGTTTTAAATGAAACTATATGTATGAAAATGTGTCAATTATAAAACTAGTTTTCTGATTCAATATGGCATGAAACTCAGAATGTGCTGTATTATAATTTTTCCTGGAGATGCTATTTTTTTTTAATATTTTCAATTCTTTTGTATTGCTTTTGTGACTTAGTGGATTCAAGTTGATGTATGGCAAAACTAATACAGTATTATAAAGTAAGGTAAAGTAAAAAAAAAAAAAAAGATAGCCATCTGTGTTATACACTTTAAAGCTAATTGCAATGATGTTCTATGTTGTCATATAATAAAGTTCAAGATATTTAAAACATACCTTAAATTTTGTAAACTCTTAGATGTTTAGAATGTTCATTTCATTTTCAGTCTGTGAGTTGTAAGAATTAGACATAATTTGGGCTACTTCTGTTGAGTATGATTTCATTAGTTATGTTTTTTTTTTTCACCCTAGTTTTCTTTTTTTGTTGTTGTTGATGTTGTTTATATGTATAGCAGATGGCCACAATCATAGAAATCAGGACGGCAATCAAAGGATCAGTTGTATGATGCAACTTTGTCAAGGTCACTGGACTCACCCACTGGGAAAATAGTGGCAACAGCTGAACGAAAGTTCTGAGCGCTGTATCTGCTTAATAATCAGACAAGAGCAGGACCAAGAATGACCTAGAACTGCTGAATGAAATAAGAGAAGATAAAAAAAGGAGACCAGAAGTTTATTTACAGCAAAGAGACTACATAGGCAAAAGCATATTTTTTGCTACTTCCAGTAGTTTAATGGTCATTGCACTCTTGATAGCTAGTTCCCTGTTCATTGGGATAACAGATGGGCTTCCCTGGTAGCTCAGATGGTAAAGCGTCTGCCTACAATGCAGGAGACCTGGGTTTGATCCCTGTGTCAGGAAGATCTCTGGAAAAGGAAATGGCAAACCCACTCCAGTATTCTTGCCTAGAAAATCCCATGGACCGAAGGGCCTGGTAGGCTACAGTCCATGGGGTCGCAAAAAGTAGCACACAACTGAGCGACTTCACCTTCACCAAAGTGAAGATAGGCACAGATTTGCATAAGAATATTCTCAGCTTTTTTTTTTTTTTTTTGAGTACACAAGAATACACGCTGAAATCTGAGCATTTCTGAGGAATGCTCATCAAAATTCAAATTTTCATCTGAGTTCAAAATGGTGTGGGTAACTCTAAAGATTTTGTGCAAACTCAACATGGACACATTAATGAAAATTATATTATAAATGTCTGCATAACTTTTTAAAATGTTCAAAGAATTTTAATTTTGTTTTTTTTTTTTAACCACTCTTCCTTTTTCTTCTTGATTTCATTGCTCTAATATCCTCCGAAGCTGAAGATTTTCTAATTTCAGATAGCCAATATTTTCTTTATCTCAGGTTCTCAATTTAGGGGAAAACATTCATTTTTTGTTTTCTTACCTGGATAAATACAACTTTGTGACTTTTTTAAGCTGCTTTTATTTGTTTTTGGTTGTGTTGGGTCTTCATTGTTGTGCCAGTTTTTCTCTAGATCCTGCAAGTGGGGGCTTCTAATTGTGATAGCTTCTCTTTCTGGAATCACAGGTTCTAAAGCACAACGGCTTCAGTAGCTGTGGTGCACGGGCTTAATTGCTCTATGACATGTGGAATCCTCCTGGAATGGGGATCTAACTACCTGCATTAACAGGTGGATTTATTACCACTCAGTCCCAAGGGAAGTCCTATGATAGTTAATTTTATGTGTCAGCATGACTGTGCCATGGGGTGCCCAGATTAAAGATTATTTCAGGTGTGTCTGTGAAAGCATTTCCAGGTGAGATTATTAGTTGAACTAGTGGACTCAATAAAGCAGATTTAGATTCCCCATCCCAATGTGGGGGAACGTTTGCAGACCCAAATCCAACCAAAAGCAGAGCAACGGGGAATATACTCTTCTTGCTTTCCTCATTACTTTAGTTTTTCATAAAAAATATAATCAACAATCAAGGTGAGATGAAAAGAGGGGACTTCTATTAAGCAAAACTGAATATCATAACCTGGGAGACAGACTCTCAGAAACTCTGAAAGCTGTTACACTGGTCATGAGTTAGAAATGCAAGTTTGTATATTTTGAGACAAGAAGTATGTACTATATTGATAGGTTAACATTAAATATAAACTCCATCAGAGATGTTTTATTCAAATGTACACCTTCAAGGCATGATTTTAGGTCAACATAGCACCCTGTACAAAATGTGAAAGAAATATTAACCTTAAAATTATAATGCTTGCCTCAAAGGAAAGGGAATATTTTTCTCCTGCCTTGCAGGGTTAATATATAATGTACAATGCAGATGCACACTGCACATTGGGGGAAGCCCATCACAAGTGGGGACATGTATGTGTGTTCCAATTCTGATTTAGTTTGCCTTGCCATTGGCAAATGTGTGATTTTTTTCCTCACCAATGGGATACTGCTATTTTTTTGCCCTTACAGTCCCTTCAATGTCTCCTCTGAACTTCCTGTTCTGTAGACTAAGGTTGATACTACACCACCAGCTTTCCTGGGTCTCTAGTTTGCATATGAGCCAGTTCTATTTACATATATACTTTTGGTTCTCTTTCTCTGGCAAAACTTGTCTTTTCAAAGTCTCAACTGTCTGATTACTCTCTGCTCCATGATACAGAGTTAGTACCATTTTACAGGATGAATACTGATCTCAAATCTTGAAGCACAGTATCTACATGTCTTTTCTTGTAATTCCAATTAGTTATTATTTCTTCATATATAAAATTTTGCTGCTCTTTGTTTCTTTCCTAGTGTCAACATTCTGATGAAATATTTTTTATTTTACTACAAACCATTAAACAATCAAATTACATGATGGTTGTCTTGTGAGAAATGTCTTTAAACATTTAAACATCTGGAGTACTATTTGAGCCTTGTAAACAGTTCCTATAGCTCAAGGGACAAGGGCTATAATTAGTCTAAAGGGAAAATAATCTATTAATGTACATATGTACATTATGTACATAATGTATTAATGTACATTAATACATGCATGCATGTATTTAGGTATGGACATATACATGAATATATCTGTTGATTTTTAAAATGTTGATGGGTCTTTTAGTTGTCTTGTCAAACACATGAAAAAAGCTTTTGTTTTTTGTATTTTGATAAAACTTACTGGAGCTATTTGTCAATCTGTGTTAATGAAGAGATTTGATTTAGCAATGTTGTTCCTTTGTTTGTTCATTTTTCTCTAAATATTTATTTTAGATTTTCAGTGCCTCCAAATTATTTCATTGTCTTAGAAACTTGTATTTTTTTTTTCCCCAGAAAGTCAGGAGACTAAGTGTATGATGTAATATTTGCAATTGTGAGCTAATCTCAAATTTAGCCTTGAGGGAAGAGTATGAAAGGAACTGTACTTAGAAAAATGTTCTAAAATAATTTCTTCCATATATTTTATTTGACTAACCAAGCCAAGTTCTGATAACACTTGGGCATATGGATGCTTTGAATACATTATGCTCTTTACAGATATTTCCTTTGGAAAAATAAATTGTTTTCTTCAAGCTCTAAGATAATTTCATACCAAGAGTAGCAAACAAACATTGTAGTGATTGTTATATAAACTCAGTATAAAACAAAAAGCAGCATATGATAGGCAGATTGGTTATTATATAAAGACTACTTAAACAAACCATAAAACTATGAAGAAGTAAACNNNNCTCTGGAACTTCATTTCCAGAATTTTTAATATTTCTCCTAGATTTATTTTATTTGATGAACATAGTGTAAATTTGATTACATTGTATGCCACAAAGCAGTATTGAGTAGTAAGTAAATGAGTAGTAAGGCAGTTGTGCTTTGATCCTTACAACAGTCATGAGTTTGAAACTCTACCTTTCAATAGCTAATATTACACTGGCAATTCATTTTATATCTGTAAAACTAATTCAAATTTTACGTGGTGATGTATATGATAAAACTAGAACCGCAGCAAATGTGGAGCAGAAAGTGCAGATATTATCATTATTGCAACTGTATTTATTCTCAGTCTATGGAGTTATGTTTTGCTAAATACAATTTTTAAAAATGAGGTATGTGTGCCTTTAAGTAACACGAGCTGTACAGGTTGAATTGAATCTTTACTTATTAATTTTCAATTATGAAACAAAATATCATAGTATACATTAAAGTGTAATGAGAGATCTAATATGATATTTTTAGATGTGTGTCTAGAAAGCACCCTATTAAAAAAAAAATAAATGATAGATTCCATTAAGAAAGATACATTAACACAAGGAAGAGACAAGTTAAGCTGCTATATACATGCAATTAGAAAGATTCCAGGATGACAGCCTTGCATTGGGTCAAGAAATCAGTGTCATGGAATGAAGAGAAAGATAGGAGACATTTGAAAATATGTAGAAAATTATTATTTGTGACAGGGTAATGTAANAATAGAATCTTAGACATAAACATTTTCAGAATGTTTTCTTTCTTTCTTTCTTTCTTTCTTTCTTTTTTTTTTTCCTTTGGAAGTTGATTTGAATGTTTTTTTTTTTTTTTGATTGGAGGATAATTGTTTTACAATAGTGTGTTGGTTCCTGCCTAACAGCAATGTGAAACAGCCATAAGTATAATACATCTCCTCTCTCCTGAGCCTCCCCCATCCCATCCCTCTAGGTCACCACAGGGCACTGAACTCAGCTCCCTGTACTATTCAGCAAATTCCCACTTTCTCTCTATTTTACCCATGGTAGTGCGTATAAGTCAGTTCTAGTGTCTCAATTCTCCCTACCCGCTCCTTTCCCAACTGGGTCCATAAGTACATTCTCTATTCCTACCCTGCAAATAGGTTCATTAGTACCATTCTTCTAGATTCCATAAATTTATGCATTCATAAATGATATTAGTTTGTTCTTTTTCTGACATTCTTCACTCTGTACAGTAAGCTCTTGGTTCTATACCAGTCAAAGGAGAACGGAAATCAGAAACGAAGGGTGGAAAGTAAAAAGCAATAATAAGCAAACTATTCATTACAATTTATTAAAAAAACTGAATTATTGAAAATAAAATAATGATTGTGGTAAATATTCTCAAGCATTACTTCTAAAATTTGCATAGCTCTGAAATAATTCAGTTTTCTGATTTATTTTAACTCTAGAAAGAATAGACCTTCTATATTATAACCAGTAGATAATGAGGAAATTATACACAGGGGATTCATAAGCTCTGTGAATACTGATACCAAAATATTCAGATAAAAATGTGCAAATGTACCTAATCAATCAATCAATTCAATCACTCAATGACTCCAATTCAATCACTCATGTGACCCCATGAACCGCAGCATACCAGGCCTCTCTGTCCATCACCAACTCCTGGAATCCACACAAACCCATGTCCGTTGAGTCAGTGATGCCATTCAATCATCTCATTCTCTGGTGTCCCCTTCTCCTGCCCTCAGTCTTTCCCAGCATCAGGGTCTTTTCCAATAAGTCAGCTCTTCATATCAGGTGGCCAAAGTATTGGAGTTTCAACTTCAGCATCAGTCTTTCCAATGAACACCTAGGGCTGATCTCCTTTAGGATGGACTAGTTGGGTCTCCTTTCAGTCCAAGGGACTCTCAAGAGTCTTCTCCAACAATCCAAATCAAAAGCATTAATTCTAATTCACTGAGCCTTCTTTATAGTCCAATTCTCACATCCATACATGACCACTGGTAAATCATAGCCTTGACTAGGCGGACCTTTGTTGACAAGATAATGTCTCTGCTGTATAATAAGCTGTCTAGGTTGGTCATAACTTTCCTTCCAAGGAGTGAGCATCATTTAATTTCATGGCTGCAATCAACATCTGCAGTGATTTTGGATCCCCCAAAATAAAGTAAGCCATTGTTTCCACTGTTTCCCCATCTATTTCCTTAATTAAGATCATCTATGATCTTAATTTTTTGAATGTTGTGCTTTAAGCCAAATTGTTCATTCTCCTTTTGCACTTTCATCAAGAGGCTCTTTAGTTCTTCTTCACTTTCTGCCATAAGGGTGGTGTCATCTGCATATCTGAGGTTATTGAGATTTCTTCTGGCAATCTTGATTCTAGCTTGTGCTTCCTCCAGCCCAGTGTTTCTCATGATGTACTAGGCATATAAGTTAAATAACCAGGATGACAATACACAGCCTTGACAAACTCCTTTCCCTATTTGGAACCAGTCTGTTGTTTCATGTCCAGTTCTAACTGTTGCTTCCTGATCTGCATATAGGTTTCTCAAGAGGCAGGTCAGGTGGTCTGGTATTCCCATTTCCTTCAGAATTTTCTACTGTTTACTGTGATCCACAGAGTCAAAGGCTTTGGCATAGTCAATAAAGCAGAAATAAATGTGTTTCTAGAAATCTCTTGCTTTTCTGATGATCCAGAGGATGTTGGCAATTTGATTTCTGTTTCCTCTGCCTTTTCTAAAACCAGCTTGAACATGTGGAAGTTCATGGTTCACATATTGCTGAAGTCTGGTTTGGAGAATTTTGAGCATTACTAGCGTCTGAGATGAGTACAATTGTGCAGTAGTTTGAGCATTCTTTGGCATTGCCTTTGTTTTTGATTGGAATGAAAACTGATGTTTTCCAGTCCTGTGGCCACTACTGAGTTTTCCAAATTTGCTGGCATATTGAGTGCAGCACTTTCAAAGCATCATCTTTTAAGATTTGAAATAGCTCAACTGGAATTCCATCACTTCCACTAGCTTTGCTTGTAGTGATGCTTCCTAAGGTCCACTTGACATCACATTCCAGGATGTCTGGCTCTAGGTGAGTGGCCACACCATTGTGATTAGCATTGTGGGCTAGCTTTGTGGTCAGAAACTAAAATGGCACCTGGTGGAAGAGATGGGGGCATGGTCTATGCTGTTTGTGAATGGTTTTTGATTGGCTCCCTTGATTTCCATGCATGTAGACAGCGTGCGATCTCCATAGACTCCTGTTATAATGAAGGCACATGACGATTTGACCTTTAATGTGATTGATGCAACTATGAAAAATCCCTCCTAAAACCCCCCTGCTTGCCTATGTAAGCTGGGAGTTCTCGGCAAAAAGCGGAACTGCTTCGACGGAAACCCTGTCGCGTCTGATTGTCTCTTGCTCGGCGAGGGGCTGGGTTGGCGGACAGCAGGCTCACCTCTTCTCAGAACCCCTTGGCTTTGCTGAGGGAAGTTCCACTGCCTCTACTCTTTCTGTGGAGTGCCCCCCCTCAATCTCTAGTCTTTACCATTCTGTTGTTTTTCTCTTTCTTTGCATTGATGGCTGAGGAAGGCTTTCTTATCTCTTCTTGCTATTCTTTGGAACTCTGCATTCAAATGGGTATATCTTTCCTTTACTCCTTTTTTTTTTTTTTGCTTCCCTTCTTTGCACAGCAATTTATAAGTCCTCCTCAAACAGCCATTTTGCTTTTTTTTTTTTTTTTACATTTATTTTTCTTGGGGATATTTTGATCCCTGTCTCCTGTACAATGTCAGGAACCTCTGTTCATAGTTCATCAGGCATTATGTCTGTTAGATCTAGTCCCTTAAATCTATTTCTCACTTCCACTGTATAATCATAAGGGGTTTGATTTAGGTCATACCTGAATGATCTAGTGATTTTCTCCACTTTCTTTAATTTCAGTCTGAATTTGGCAATAAGGAGTTCATGATCTGAGCCACAGTCAGCTTCCAGTCTTGTTCTTGCTGACTGTATAAAGCTTTTCCATCTTTGGCTGCAAAGAATATAATCAATCTGATTTCAGTTTTGGCCATCTGGTGATGTCCATGTATAGACTCTTCTCTTGTGTTGTTGATAGAGGGTGTTTGCTATGACCAGTGGGGTTCTCTTGGCTAAACTCTATTAGCCTTTGCCCTGCTTCATTCTGTATTCCAAGGCCAAATTTGCCTGTTACTCCAGGTGTTTCTTGACTTCCTACTTTTGCATTCCAGTCCCTTATAATGAAAATGACATCTTCTTTGGGTGTTAGTTCTAGAAGGTCTTGTAGGTCTTCATAGATCTGTTAACTTCAGCCTCTTCAGGGTTACTGGTTGGTGCATAGACTTGTATTACCATGATATTGAATGGTTTGCCTTGGAAATGAACAGAGATCATTCTTTTGTTCTTGAGATTGCATCCAAGTACTGTATTTCAGACTCTTTTGTTGTCTATGATGGCTACTCCATTTCTTCTAAGGGATTCTTACCCACAGTAGTAGATATAATAGTCATCTGAGATAAATTCACCCAATTACAGTCCATTTTAGTTTGCTGATACCTAGAATGTTGATGTTCACTCCTATCATCTCCTGTTTGACCACTTCCAATTTGCCTTGTTTCATGGACCTAACATTACAGGTTCTTATGCAATATTGCTCTTTACAGCATTGAAGCTTGCTTCTATCAAAAGTCCCATCCACAGCTGGGTGTTGTTTCTGCTTTGGCTCCATCCCTTCATTCTTTCGGGAGTTATTTCTCCACTCATCTCCAGTAACATATTGGGCACCTACTGACCTGGGGATTTCATCTTTCAATGTCGTATCCTTTTGCTTTTTCATATTGTTCATGGGGTTCTCAAGGCAACAATACTGAAGTGGTTTGCCATTCCTTTCTCTAGTGAACCATATACTGTCAGACCTCTCCAGTATCCATTCTGGGTGGCCCCACACAGAATGGCTTAGTTTCATTGAGTTAGGCAAGGCTATGGTCCCTATAAACAGATTGGCTAGTTGTCTGTGATAGTGGTTAATAGTATAACAAAATGGACACTTCTCAGGTTGTCCTAGTAGTAAAGAATCTCCCTGCCAGTGTAGGAGATGCAAGAGATGATTATTTGGTTACCCAGGGTTCTTGGGTAGGGAAGATCTTTGGAGTAGGAAATGGCAACCCACTAAAATATTCTTGCCTGAAAAATCCATGGATAGAGGATCCTGGTGAGTACATAGGGCTGCAGAGAATCAGAAATGCCTGTATATGAGGGTAAATAAGTAACATTTAGAACTAGACATGTAAAGACTGATGGATTTAAAATTAGGGGAGTAATACAAGACTGTATATTGTCACTCTTATTATTTAATTATTTTGCCAAATACATCATATGAAATTCTAGGCTGGATGAATCACAAGATGGAATCAAGATTGCTGGGGGGAATATCAACAACTTAAAGATATGTAGATAATACCACTCTAATGGCACAAAGTAAAGAGGAACTAAAGGGCTCTTGATGAGAGTGAAAGAGCAAGTGAAAAAGCTGGCTTGAAACTCAACATTTAAAAAACTATGATCATGGAATTGGATCCCATCACTTAATGCTGACTAGAAGGGAAAAAATGTAGAAACGGTAACATATTTTCTTTGTTTGGGCTCCAAAACCACTATGAACAGTGACTGCAGCCATTAATATAAAAGATGCTTGCTTCTTGGAAGGAAAGCTATGACAAACCTAGAAATTATATTTAAAAAGCAGAGGCATCACCTTGCTGACAAATGTCCATATACTTCATTTATGGTTTTTCAAGTAGTCATGTGTGGATGTGAGAGTTGGACCATAAAGAAGGCTGAGCACCAAAGAACTGCTGATTTCAAATTGTGTTTGCAGAAGACTCTTGAAACTCTCTTGAACTGCAAGGAGATCAAAAAGTCCATCTTAAAGGAAATCAACCCTGAATATTCATTGGAAGGACTGATTTTGAAACCGAAGCTAAATACATTGACCACCTGATTTGAAGAGTTGACTCTGGAAAAGACCCTGATGCTGGGAAAGATAAAGGCAAAAGGAGAATTGGGTTTCAGAGGATGAAATGGTGAGATAGCATCACTGATTGAATGGACATGAATCTGGGGAAACTCTGGGTAATTGTAAAAGAAAGAGAAGCCAGGCATGCTGCAGTCCGTGGGGTTGCAAATAATTAGACATGATTTAGAGAATCAACAGCAACATCAAATTGGGAGCATCAAGTCACACTAAACAAGAGAAAGCTTGTTGAACTGAGAAAGCTAAACCCCTTGGTGGGGGGCGGGGGGGGATGTTCCTTCCCTGGACATTACTTGTCTCAAAAATAGTAGAGCAAATATAAATAAAAAGTACTTGTACATACAAACTGAACAAAGTTATACAATATACTATTATATTTTAAAATTAAAATGCACACACACACACACACATACACACACAATACACGCAGATACATATATATATACGCATAGAGTATTTGCCCCCAACATACGAAATTAGGGAATTAAAAATAGAATGCTGAAATTATGCAAATAGGCTATGGTTACTATGGATCTTTTAAAGCTAATGAAATCTTGGATTCATGGAAAAATTGAGTATTTCTCATAAAGCCCTGTCCCCACACATGCATAACCACTCCCCCCCCCCCAATTAGCATCCTGCACCAGAGAGTACACTTATTGCAGTCAGGGAAATGGCACTGATACATCATTATTATCCAAAGAATATAGTTTCCATAGGGATTCACTCTTGGTGTTTCACACTATACAGGTTTGAGTAGATGTATAATAACATCTTTCCATCATTGTAGAATCAAACAGAATTTCACTGCCCTACGATTCTTTTCATTATGTACTAATACATTGTGGCAATACATATCACTTTTTTAATACATTAAAAGGCACCAGGAAGAAATTTAAAAGTTGATATACATTGTCTGTTAGTCAAAGTGCCTTGAATTATAGAGACCCATGTGGGGGTCCATTTGGCAGATAGAAGTTTTAAAAGGAGTAGTTTGAGGAGATGATTGTGTCTTTCCACTAAACCAGCTACCTGGGACTTATTGGACTTATTGGGGTGTCGAAAATTTTATGCAATGCCACTTCAAAGACCCCAGCATTGCATATTGTGAGAAGTGAAATGAGCACTTTAGTTATTCTCAATAAAGTCTATAACACTGAAAGAAAGCTCTAGTGAGGCTCTAAATTGTGGCTTTATTATATGCAAAAGCATATGCAAATTTGACATATTGAGTATCAATGAAACAAAGAGATTTCTAGAGATTTTCTAGGACAACTAAAAACTTTTAGGACAACTTTCAGGCAATGGCCCAACAGTTTGTAAACTGTGTAGGTGGAACACATTTTTTTCTAAACAAAGGCATTCATGTTAAAATGACTGCCTAAAATTTGGCAGCTGACCCATCTCTTATCAGTTAAGGGATGGAAAACAGCTGCATTATAGTGAGCTCCACCATTTATGATGATGGTACTGACATTCTCTTTGTCCATGAATCCCCACTGCTCTTCACTCAGTTAATCCCAAAGGTCACCCCAGGTAGCAAAGGGATTTGGGAAAGGGGTCTCTTCCCTAGGACCATGGTATCTTACAAAGGACTGCAGATAGGAAGGTCACTCCTTCCTGCTGGTGGAATATACCAGAGGACCCATTCTGTACTGAGAATGTCTTAGTAGTCATGCTAAGTTTGTGGAGAACTGTTCTCATGATCCAAGGATTAATGGGAAGGTGAACACTAAAGGTCAAAAGCCCAGAATTAGTGAAAGTCTCCATTTCCAGAAAAATCCAGTATGTGGCCAACAATTATCATTCTAACGGTGTAGAGTCAAGAAGAGCAGCTACTTGCATCAGAAATCGATGAGCAAGTTATGACTACTATAGGTGGTACAAGAGATAACAGGCTCAGGAAGGATGTTACAAAAGCATCTACTGAAGGAGTCTTGAAGGCACTAATTGAAATGCCCATTGATTACAATTTGTATATATTCTAAGAGTCTTTTGTCACGAGGACCCCATTTAATGTGGGCAGATATGAAGGTAGTAGCATGGTGAAGTTAAGTAAAGAATACATTGCATTCAGAACTCAAAAAGGAACAAAAACTGTTAGACTTGTGTGTCTTTAATGACTGTATTAAATGAATCTTCTCATAAAAATATATTGTCAACATAATGTCATATCTGTGTTCCTGGATAAAAGTAGATGCAGTTAAGTTCTTATGCAGAGAGAGTGTGTAATTGCCAAGTGACTGATGAATTCCAAGGGTGCTCCAATAAAAGTGTATATTGTCCTGATAGAGGCTAAGGCAATCTAGTTGAAAAACTATTGAAATAGGTACTGAATAGAATATATGAGTCAAATATGTAACAGTAGAATAATTTACATGATGCTGATTGGAAGGAGTTAATTATTTTAATAATATCAGATATCAGGTATGGGGAATTAATTGAAAAATAACAATTTTAAAGTCATAGTAATTCACTGTGAGACATAATTTTTTTTCCAGACTGAAGAACAGGCAAAACTGGGTTGTCAAGTAGTAAAGCAATGGGGATCAACACCTCTTTAATATTTGTTTATTGTATAAGAAATTTTATTCCTTGATGACCCTGGTTTCAGTTACACTGGGCCTTATTAACTATTTCAATTGGGGATCAGTGGGGTCCACTTTTATTATGCCACTTTGTAAGTGAAAAATAAGTTAATATTACTTTGCTACACCGTGTCAGAATGCCTATGCCCACTCTGGGATATTTTAAGCCAGTGGGTAGCAACTATGGGAAATTTAGGCAATGCTATAAAATGAGGTGTAACAACCCTTCCTCTATTTTATATTTAGTTACCTTCTCAAAATCATAGGGATTTCATGTTCACATTATGTGATGCTATAATTTAAGCATCACTATTAGTAATGAATCAATTAAAATCTGCCAGTGGATGCATTTAGCAAATGTTGAAGCTAATTTAGGGGCTTCTCAGATAGCTTAGTGGTAAAGAATCTGCCTGTTAATGCAGAAAGCTTCTAATTTGATCCCTGGGTTGGGAAGATGCCCTAGCGAAAGAAATGGCAACCTCTTCCAGTATTCTTGACTGAAAAATTCCATTAACAGAGGAGTATGAATTTGCAGAGTCAGAAACGATTGAGTGACAGCACACACAAAGTTAACTTAGAACATGTTGTTGAAGCACAAAAGCCAAAAATGCCCTTTTACTGTTTTTGTATATAAATTCTTTTAGTAACTTTTGGATTTTCAACTGGGCCAATTTATGGAAATTTGTTTTAATTTGATTATACATACACACATACACACACACACACATATGTGTGTGTGTGTGTATGTATGTGTATAATTTCCTCTTTACTTCCTTCCTCCATAACCAGGTTCCTTCCATTCAACCTCCCATCCTTCCTTGATTCTGTTCTTCCTTCTTTTTTGTGTGTGTCTTCACTAGATATACTTTAAGAAAGTTCTCTTTATGCTGATCATACTTATAAGTGGGCTTCCCAGATGGCTCAGGAGTAAAGAATCCACCTGCCAGTGTACGAGGTATGAATTTGATCCCTAGGTTGGGAAGATCCCCTGGAGAAGGAAAGGGCAACTTACTCCAGTGTTCTTGCCTGGAAAATCCCACAGGCAGATAAAACTTGCGGAGAAAGCAATGGCATCCCACTCCAGCACTCTTGCCTGGAAACTCCAATGGATGGAGGAGCCTGGTGAGCTGCAGTCCATGGGGCCGCTGAGTCAGACACGACTGAGTGACTTCACTTTCGCTTTTCACTTTCATGCATTGGAGAAGGAAATGGTAACCGACTCCAGTGTTCTTGCCTGGAGAATCCCAGGGATGGTGGAGTTCAGTGGGCTGCCGTCTGTGGGGTCGCACAGAGCCAGACACAACTGAAACGACTTAGAGCAGCAGCAGCAGAAGCAGAAAGAACTTGACACATTAACAGTTCAAGGGGTTGGAGAGTCAGACAGGACCTAACAACTGAACTCATATTTAAATACACACATTTTTTCTCTCCAGAGCTTCAAAAAAGTTATGGTTAGGAACACCTCCCACCCTAGAAGCAATTATCTTGCACCATAAGAGCTCCAGCTTTGGCTGAGATTTGACTTAACACTTTATTCCCTGAGTCACAGGGCTGTCATAGGTGTCCTCCTCTTGCACTGAGAGGGTTAAACTTCTACTGCAATGGAGGCACAGACTGCAGAGTGGTGCAGTGAAAAAGTACTCATCAAACCAACCTTTACCACTCTGCCTTGCCCTTCATGGATTTATAGACCTCCTAACACCTCATCTTCCATTTCTATCTTTGTCTTACTCATAGTACAAACCTTTAGGTGATTATAGGTGTTAAAATCTAACACAGAGACTAGACATACAAATTCCCTGAGCAGATGAAACCAGTTAGTCACACACACTAAGCTTAATTTAGCTTATTTTGCAGACATGCTAGGTTAACTTGACCTGGGTCACTTCTTGTTTATGCTTCTGAAAATTGTAAGTGAAACTTAAAATAGTTCCTGAAAATTGATATGGGGAAACTATTAACCTTTTCCTTTCTCTTAAGAGAATTCTGTTAAAGATACACACTTATTGCCTTCACTCTGTAAAGCTGCTTTTTTTTCCTCATTCATCATGTTTCATTGATTTATTTATTTTTAATTGGAGAATAATTGCTTTGCAACATTGTGTTAGAAATTAGAACACTTCCTAACAGCATACACGAGGGTTGACTCAAAATATATTAAAGACCTAAATATAAGACCATATGCTATAAAAGTCATAGAGGAAAAGATAGATTTGAATACTCTTTGACATAAATCTCAGCAAGGGCCTCTAGGACCCACCTCCTTCAGTAATGGAAATAAAACCAAAAATAAGAGAAAGGAACCTAATTAACCTTAAATGCTTTTACACAGAAAAGGAAATGATAAAGATGAAAAGACACTCAAAAGAATGGGAGAAAATAATAGCAAATGAAAACAACTGACCCACATGCAGTTGGTTTCACTGAGTTAGCTAAGGAAGCTCTATACAGTCAACAACAACAAGTCCAGGAGCTGACTTTGGCTCAGATCATGAACTCCTTATTACCAAATTCAGACTTAAATTGAAGAAAGTAGGTGTGGGGCTCTAAATGGGAAACCTTAAAAACAAAGGGGCTAGCCATCGAAAAACTAAGATGGAGCCTGGCGGAAGAGATGGGGGCAGGGTCTATGTT
This sequence comes from Procapra przewalskii, assembly GCA_006410515.1. Lineage (NCBI taxonomy): Eukaryota > Metazoa > Chordata > Mammalia > Artiodactyla > Bovidae > Procapra > Procapra przewalskii. The sequence continues at coordinate 57,669 of SJYF01000021.1, read as the reverse complement.
TTTTGTCAAAGTTCTTTGATTGGCTCTCTTGATTGCCATGCACGTAGACAATGTGTGATCTCTATAGACTCCTGTTAAAATGAAGGCATGAAGATCTGACCTTTAATGTGATTGGTACACTTATGTAAAGTCCCTCCTAAAATCCCTGTTTGTCTATATAAGCTGGGAGTTTGTAACAATAAACCAGAACTGCTTCGACGGAACCCCTGTCGCGTCTGATTGTCTCTCGCTCGCCGAGGGGCTGGGTTGGCGGACAGCAGGCTCACCTCTCCTCGGGAACCCCTCGGCTTTGCTGAGGGAAGTTCCACTGCCTCTACTCTTTCTGCAGAGCGCCCCCCGCAGAAACTGGCGCCCAGCGTGGGGCATGAAGCAGAAGGATGGAGGTGGTGTCACCGTGCGGCTCTGAAAGAGGAGCGGCAAAGGACCCTAGGCTGGTCACAGCACGGAGCTCCCTTTAGAGGAGTATCACCCGAGGTAATCCAGACTTCAAGGTGGGCCCCCCTCCTTTATGAGGGAAGTGGCAAAAAACTCTCCTGACTTATTTTACTTCTCCTCTTCTTTTCTGATCTGTCCTTAATTCCTTTTTCCGGAGTTTCAGTGAACAGGCGAACGGTTGTGGAGGCAATTGATAAGTCCTGGCTAGGGCCACTCTCTGGCGGA
>SJYF01000021.1:19556-30256 GCA_006410515.1 Procapra przewalskii | reverse complement strand
CAGTCCTCTAAGATTAAGAATTTCTCTCTCTATATGCATATATATATATATATATATATATATATATATATGAGGTAGGGAAGGGCTTTCCTGAATCTCCCTGCAATGCAGGAGACCTGTTTGATACCTGGGTTGGGAAGATCCCCTGGAGAAGGGAAAGGCTACCCACTCCACTTTTCTGGCCTGAAGAATTCCATGGACTGTATAGTCCATTTGGTCACAAAGAGTCAGGCATGACTGAGCAACTTTCACTTCACATATGAGGAAACTTGGTGTGCTGCAGTCTATGGGATTAGAGTCAGACGTGACTGAATGACTGAATATTAACTATATATATGTATGGAACAAAGGAATTTTGAGAGTGTTTTGAACAGCAAGATCAAACCAGTCAATCTTAAAGGAAATCAACCCTGAGTACTCATTGGAAGGACTGATGCTGAAGCTGAAACTCCAATACTTCAGCCACCTGATGCTAAGAGCTGACTCATTGGAAAATACCTTGATGCTGGGAAAGATTGAAGGCAGAAGGAGAAGGGAGTGACAGAGGATGAAATGTTTGGATGGCATCACTGATTCAATGGACGTGAACTTGGGCAAACTCTAGGGGATCATGAGCAGGCAAGCCTGGCATGCTGTAGTCCATGGAGTAGCAAAGAATCAGACACAACTTGGTGATTGAGAAACAGCAAATGAAACAATATCCCCCATGAGCCTGAGTAAGTTCCATTTCTCAAAATATGAGGATCATACTCAGTATAAAATCAAAATGCTTCAAAAGACACTTTGAAACACAGACACAGATGCACACACACACAAATATCCTGGTTTAATGGAAAATTCATGGATGAAAAAATTAAAAAAAATACTCTCTATCATAAGCGTGCAATTAATGCAATCAAAACTTCTAGAATACTTCTGAGATTTCCAATCAGTCTTCAATCACGTAGTAACAGCATATCTTCATTAGCAACAGAATAAGATAAGAAGTAACCAAAAGAAAAGCATATACTGACGTGCTGCTATATGCTAGCCACTGTGTTATTTCCTACTACTTCCCCATGTTAGACATACAAGCATAAAATATTTTCCATCCATAAATGTGAAATTTTATTTTAGCTGTATTTTAGATTAGGTGTGTGTGCAGAGTCGCTCAGTCATGTCCAGCTCTTTGGCACTCCGTGGACTGTAGCCCACCAGGCTCCTCTGTTCATGGGAATTTTCCAGGTGTGAATACTGGAGTGGTTGGCCATGCCCTCCTCCAGGGGATCTTTCCAACCCAGAGGTCTAACCCAGTTCTCCCACACTGCAGATGGATTCTTTACTGTCTGAGCCACCAGAAAAGCCCATGAATACTGGAGGGAGCAGCCTATCCTTTCTCCAGGGGATCTTCCCATCCCAGGGATCAAACTCTGGTCTCCTGCAATGCAGGTGGATTCTTTACCAGCTGAACTGCCAAGAGAGCCTGTATTCCACTTTTGGACACAATGCTCTATGTTCTACATATATATTGCTTAGAGAGTCATTCTAGGCCACAGCCATACTGTGGTTTACACCTTGAATGATTATTGGCAGATTCAGGATGATTGACATATTTTCAAATTGTATATTCCATAAAGACCTAGTACCCAGAATACACAAAGAACTCTTGCAACTCGATAAAAAAGTACAATGCCAATTTAATCTTTACAATAAACCTCTGAAGTAGGCAGAAAACTTATTTCATAATTAGGTACACTGAAGTTTCTAGAGAGGTTAAACATGTAAATCTACCACAGAACCTATGCTCCTATCATGGTTCTCCACATGACAAATGACTTCCTCAATATGAGGACAGTGTTTACATTCCAAAAGAGAAGTTCAGAAAACCTGTCTGGTGAATTCTCAGGAACGAAAGTCAGTGAGTTTCATAGAAGCAAAGGACAACTTTATATTACAGTGCCACCAAATTAGACTTTTATTGCAATAATTATAATTATTATTATTATATTTTACTTTCTTTCCAATAACATTATTCCTGGTTCTCTTTTTAAATTCTCCATTGTTGTATACTACTTACATAAAGTGTGTTTGCTTCTTCTCCTGCAAAGGCTATTCACTATTTACTCATTACAGAAAGTAAACAAACAAACAAACAAAAAAACATGCTGATTCTTGTTTTCAAAATTATTCTATACAAAGAAAAACTTGTATATAGTAAATTCATCAATACAGTTATCTTGTTAATTATACTTTCTTTTGAAGCAGTATAAAGCGCATAGAAAGATTGAGAGGAGAGGTCAAAGAACTTCTGTGTGCCTCCTGTTTCTACACATCAAGAGCTTCTTCCTTTCTCAATTTACCACTATAGCTGTACATTTTTACAATGTAATAAACTATACTGACACATTAAAATACCCTAAGCCAATAGTTTACATTATTGTTTACACTTGTTGTTGTATATTTTATGAGTTTGGACATGTATCCATCATTATGGTATCATACAGATAATGTTTCAGTTCAGCTCATTTCAGTCACTCAGTCATGCCCAACTCTTTGCGACCCCATGAATTGCAGCACGCCAGGGCTCCCTGTTCATCACCAACTCTGAGTCCACCCAAACCCATGTCCATCGAGTCAATGATGCCATCCAACCATCTCATCCTCTATCGTCCCCTTCTCCTCCTGTCCCCCATCAGGGTCTTTTCCAATGAGTCAACTTTTCACATGAGGTGGCCAAAGTATTGGAGTTTCAGCTTCAACATCAGTCATTCCAATGAACACCCAGGACTGATCTCCTTTAGGATGGACTGGTTGGATCTGCTTGCAGTCCAAGGGACTCACAAAGGTCTTCTCTAACACCACAGTTTAAAAGCATCAATTCTTCGGTGCTCAGCTTTCTTCACAGTGCAACGCAATAAAGTCTGACACTGTTTCCACTGTTTTCCCGTCTATTTGCCATGAAGTGATGGGACCAGATGCCATGATCTTAGTTTTCTAAATGTTGAGCTTCAAGACAACTTTTTCACACTCCTCTTTCACTTTCATCAAGAGACTCTCATAGAAAATTTATATCCTTGTGATGAGAATTCATACAATTTACTCTCATATATAACATACTACAATGTTAATTGTGTTAATCATATGACATTTATTCCTAATACTAATGTATCTTACAACTAAGCATTTGTTGTTGCTGTTGTTGTTGTCTTCTTTTATCCAATTTCCCGCCAACTCCCACCACTCTTGCCCCCAGCTACTGGTTAACCACAAAACTGATCTTCTTTTTTTTTTCTCTAAGATTGTTAAGATTTTTTTTTTTTAAAGTATAACTGGTCTACAATATTATGCTAGCTTTGGTACATAGCATAATGATTCTATATTTATACACATTAAAAATTAACACGATGAAAAGTCTAATTCCCACTTATCATCATACAAAGATATTACATTATCATTGACTGTGCTGTACATTTCACTCCAGATTCATATATCTGCTAGCTGAAAGTTTGTACCTGTTAATTTCCCTCACTTATTTCTCTCATGCCTCATATCCTCTGGGCTTCTCTGATGTCTCAGTGGGTAAAGAATTCACTTGCAATGCAGGAGAAGCAGGAGATGCAGGTCTGATCCCTGAATTGGGAAGATACTCTAGAATAGGAAATGGTAACCCACTCCAGTATTTTTGCCTGGAAAATTCCATTGACAGACGAGCCTGGTCAGTGACAGTCCAAATGGTCACAAAGAGTTGGACCAAACTGACCAAGCACACACAGTGAACCCTTTCCCCTTTTGAGAGCCAACAGTTCTTTGTGTCTATGATTGTTTCTATTTAATTAAATTTGATCATTAATTTTGTTTTTAGAATCTATGTGTAAGTGAAATCATATAGTATGTCCTTCTCTGACTGATTTCACTTAACCTAATGCCCTCTAAGTTCATGCATATTGTTACAGGTGACAAGATTTCATTTTTTATAGCTGAATAATATTCCATTGTATATATGTACCACATTTTCTTTATCTTTTCATCTACTCATGGGCACTTAGTTTGCTTCCATATCTCAGCTATTGTGAATAATGTTACAATAAACAGAAGGGCACATATATCTTTTAAACACTTTTTTTTTTCCAATAAATACCTAAGAGTGGAATTACTGGGTCATATAGCAGCTTTGCTTCCCAACTGGTGATAGCAGTAAAGAATCTGCCTGGCAGTGCAGTAGATGTAAGAGACCCTAGTTTGATCCCTTGATGGGGAAGATCTCCTGGAGGCGGATGTGGAAGCCCACTCCGGTATTGATGTCTGGAGAATCCCCATGGACAAAGGACCCTGGCAGGCTATAATTCACAGGGTCGCAAAGAGTCAGACGTGATTGATGTGAATTGCCACACATACATGGTAATTTCATTTTCAGTTTTTTGAGGAATTTCCATACTGTTTTCCACAGTGGCTCTACCAATCCTATAAACAATGCACAAGAATTCCCCTTTCTCTACATTCTCACCAATACTAGTCTTTTTTGATAATATCCATTCTCACAGGTGTGAAGTGATACTTTATTGTGGTTTTGATTTGCTTTTCCATGCTGATTAGTGACATTGAACATGTTTTCATGTGTGTCGCTGATCTGCGTCTACTTGGAAAAATATCTATCCAGGTCCTTTATTCATTTTCAATAGGTTTCCTCTATGTACTTCATTGCTTGATAGCTGATTCCTTTGTGCTGAATGATATTTTGATGTCTTGCTATATCATAATTTATCCATTCATCTATTGAGGGATGATTTCTTGGTTTCTTCCAAGTTTTAGCAATTATCAACAAAGCTGCTATATGCAATGACCGGCAGGTTTTGTTTAGGCATGAGTTCTCAACTCCTCTGGGTAAGTACCAAGGAACACAATGGGTGGATCTTGCGATAAGAGTGGGAGTCTATAGCAACTTTGTTTTTTACTAGAACTTATATCTGTGCTGCTAAAACAATGAACAAGTTTCCAGTTATTCTTTAAGATTTCTACTTTTTTTTTGTTTGTTTGTTTTCTCTCATCTGTAGTGCCCTCCACTATACTTTATTGTTGACGGCACTATTTTTAATTTATTTTATTTAATACATCTTATTCCTTTTTCTGAAGTAAGTATTGGCAAGCCTATGCATCTTATTTGCCATGTGTAACTATAAATTTATAATATCTACAACTCTACATCTTTACTGTTTTGGCACATTAAATATATACTAAGTTTTCATTTTGATTTTCATCACATTCCTTGGCAACACACAAATAGATTTGAATTGCCAGTTAACATCTTAGTAATCCAATTCACAGACTGTTTTTATTATAAATAAAAGCAAAGCATGTCTGGATTATTATAACAGTAATTTCTTAATATCTTCTTTGTATAGTTTCAGGTGGCAATTTGTTACAGTATGTTTTCTAATATTTTTCCTTTAGCACAAGTAATATTCAATAATAATGAATGAAAGTGAGACGTATGAGTCCCCCAGCTGCAATCTCCTCTCAGTTTGATGTATACTGAGAAGCACTATTGTTTTACCCCTGAGTGCACTTTAGAAGGGTAGATGACAGAACATGAAAATGACAGCAAAGACAACAGCAGCACTTCTGATTTTGAAAAAAATTGTGAAATGATAGAACACAGTATGAAAACTAGTCATATCTTTACATTTTCCAAATGTATTCAGTTGTTTTGTTTTGTTGGTTCGCTTGAGTTGAAATTAGTGTTTTTATGGTAAAAAAATAATATTCATATGCAAATAAACAAAAGTATCAAGTATTATACAGTATGTTGCCACAAAAACACCACATTGATTGAATCAATTTTTACCTATTACTTTTATGTTACATGGGAGAATTTAGCAAAGAAGGGATATATATTGTCCAACATTTAATTGAGAAAAGTAAACTGAATAAACCTATGTATACCTGGCCAATTAATTTATGACAAGGGAGATATGAATGTACAATGAGGAAATAATTGTCTCTTCAGTAAATGATGTTGGGAAAACTGGACAAACACATGCCAAAGAGTGTAGCTATACACCTGTCTTGCTCTGTACACAATAATCCACTCAAAAAATTGATTAAAAATTTGAAGGATTTGAAAGCATAAAATCCATGAAGAAAACATCAGGGAGGCATCAGGCTTTGCAATATATTTTGGATATGACTTAAAAAGGAAAGGCAACAAAAACAAGAACAAATAAGTAAATAATATCAAGCAAATTTTCTCCCCAGTAAAGGAAATCATCAACAAGATAAAAAGGCAACCTGTGAAATGGGAGGAAATGTTTAACAATCCATGTTTTAAAAAGGATTAATATTTAAAATATTTTTAAATTATGCAACTCAATAAAAAAAATAATCCAATTGAAAAAATGTGCAAAGGAAATTAGTAGGTGCTTCCAAATAAGATATACTAATGACCAACAGATGCCTGGAGAGATGTTCACCATAACTAGGCATCAGGGAAGTGCAAATGAAAGCCACCATGAGATATCATGCCACAGTCATTAGAATGTTTATCATCAAAAAGAAGAGTGCTGGCAAGGATGCCAAGAAAAGCTAACCTTCTTTCACTGTTGATAGAAATGTGTATAGAGTTTCCTCAAAAAAGTTGAAAACAGAACAACCATACTATCTACCCATCCTACTTTCAATGGTAAAAAAAATAGTATATCAAGAGATATCTACATTTCCTTTTTCACTGCAGCATTTTCCCACAATAGTCAGGAACGGAAAACAACCTAATTTTCTGTCAAATGATGAATTGATAAAGAAGATGTGGTATAAAATGGAATAGTATTTTCCAATGAGAAAGAAGGAAAACTTGCCATTTGTGAAAATATTGATGAAACTTGAAGGCATATGACAAGTGAAATAAGCTATACATAGAAACACAAATACTACATGGTATCTTTTAGACATGAAAACAAAAAAATACAATATACAGTCACACTCACAAGAACAGAGAATAGAAATGTTGTTGCTGGGACCTCAATGATACAGGAAATATGGAAACATTGATAAAACACTACTCATTTCAAACAGTAGGCTAAAAAAACCAAAACAAAACAAGGTTTAAGGATCTAAGTATCTAATGTGAAACATGACTATAGTTGGTAATATTATATTGTATAATTGAAACTTTATAATAGAATAGAGCTTAAGTGTTCTCTCTCTCTCACATATACACAAATATGTGAGGAGATGCATGTACTAATTAGCTGCATAAGGAAATATCTGCATAATGTATACATAAAGTCACTACAATGTATATTTTAATAATGTTATGATTTTATACTTCAATTATACCTCAATAAAACTAAAAAGACAAAATAATGTAAACTTTATACGCCTACATTTTTATGAAGTAAATAAAAACAATTGGTCAAATAACTAAAAAATAAGAATAGCTACCATGCACAATTGCTGGTCAGAATAAAAAAGGATAATAGAAACTCTGAAAAGAAGCATGTATTGAACATACACATAGAAACCAGAAAATAAAATATATACACAATCATCAATATTTTAATTGATGGGAAATGTGTATATATAATGAACTATGGAATAGTTCACATTTTATAGATTTAATATAAAACAAGTTTATTGGCAATATCAGTATTGAGAAAATTTTGAAAAGGAATAGCTAAATGAGGAAGACAATGGAAATAAATATTAATAAAGAAGAGCAATTATCAATTAATAATTAACTCAGATGACCTGGATTGCTCAAATCCTGTGTATTTCTGAGAAAAGCCTATCTTATGAAATGACCCTTATCCAGTTACTGGGAGATAATTCTTAAAGCCTAGAAATATTTTCCCTAAGAGTGTTTTATATTCCTATAGCCTTGGGCCACACTGAATTTGTGACAAATGACTTCTTGTGTATACATGAAGAGTTGAGTCTCGTGTGTCTTGAAACTGTATCAGTTTGACAGGATAAGTTTATCGTACAGTGTGACTTACAGAACATGGTTGTTTTTGCTCTGTGGGGGAAGTGCTGAAGTTTGAGTCGCTGAGATCAGTCACATGGACACTGCATGACTGACCCCCATTAAGCACTGAACACTAAAGCTGAAGTGAGCTTCCTTGGTTGGCAACATGGAATGTATTGTTACGTATTGCTGATGGCAGAATTAAGTGTACTCTGTGACTCACTGTATGTGGACACCTAAATGATTTATCTTGGGTTTTACTCCAAGCACCATTTCCCTTGTTTGACTTTAATCTGTGTCCTTTCACTATAATAAACCGTAACTGAGTAGAACCGCTCTTCTCAGTGTTCTAAATCCTTCTAACAGAACACGGAGTCTCAGTGGCCTTGGGAATTCCTAACATAGTAAATAAAATAGTGAATAATTCAATTGTTAAATCTGAAATCTTACTATGCTCTATGTTGATTATAATATTCAAAAAAATTCAACATTTACAATTTATTGTAGAAAATAATCTTTAAGATAATGATAATATTAAATATGGTCTCCTTACAAACGTTATGTTCCAATTTAAAAACCCAAATTCATCAAGAAATTCAATGAAATTTCATGGCTACAAATCTATTACAACCTGAAATAAGGCTAAAGAGTTAGTTATTCATTCATGTTTGACTCTTTGTGACACCATGGACTGTAGCTTGTTAGTCTTCTCTACCCATGGAATTTTCCAGGCAAGAATATTGGAGTGGGTTGCCATTTTCTTCTCCAGAAAAAAAGTCTAGGTCACATACTATTAATTTTAAAAAATACATTATTACTTTTTGTTATCTTTTATTTTTAAAAATAAATTTATTATTTTTAATTGGAGGTTAATTACTTTACAGTATTGTATTGGTTTTGCCATACATCAACATGAATCTGCCACAGGTATACACGTGTTCCCCATTCTGAACCCCCTTTCCTCCTCCATCTCTGTACCATCCCTCTGGGTGGTCTCACTGCGCCAGCCCCAAACATCCCATATCATGCATCGAACCTAGATTGGCTATTCGTTTCATATATGATACCGTACATGTTTCAGTGCCATTCTCCCAAATCATACCACCCTCTCCCTCTCCCACAGAGTCCAAAAGACTATTCCATACATCTGTGTCTCTTTTGCTGTCTCGCATACAGGGTTAAAAGAATACATTAATAAACGAATGCTTAATATCTTCTAGATATTTTTTTCTGAGCATCATGTGTGCATGCTAAGTCACTTCCATTCTGTCAGACTCTTTGAGACCCTATAGACTGTAGGCTTCCCTGGCGGCTCAGATGGTAAAGCATCTGTCTGCAATGCAGGAGATCCGGGTTTGATCCCTGGGTTGGGAAGATCTCCTGGAGAAGGAAATGGCAACCCACTCCAGTATAGTTGCCTGGAGAATTTCATGGATGGAGAAGCCCGGTAGGCTACTGTCCATGGAGTCACAAAGAGTCGGACATGACTAAGCGACTTTATTATATATTTTATTTAGACTGTAGCCCACCAGCTCCTCTGATCAACGGTTTCTCTAGGCAAGAATACTAGAATGGATTGCCATGCCCTCTTTCAGGGAATCTTACCAATCCACAGGTTGAATCCATGTCTCTATGTCTCTGCATTGACAGGTGGGTTCTTTAGCACTAGAGCCACCTGGGAAGTCCAGGTCACATACTATTAACAAATAAAATAACTATATTACTGAGTGACTGCTTATTATTTTCTAGATATTTTTCTGAGCATCATATATTTACTATTTTACTCAATTATCAAGTCCACTTTATATGGATTACTATTATTCTCATTTTATTGATAACTTTTGAAATAAAAAAAAGATGTTAAAATATCATTCAAAATTACAAAACTTCCAGTTACTGTGATCAGATTAGAATTCAAGATGTTTGGTTTCTGTATCCCTAATCTTTGCTGTCCTGATATTCCACCTGTTTGCTCTATTTCTATGGCATAGAAAGCAAAAGAAAGTCCAATGTTATTCATCTCTTGCATGGTAAACAACGCTAAATGTTTTGGAAGCATTATTTAATGTATCTACCCACAGAAATACATGTGAGAGTTTTCCCATTTTATGAAGTATAGGTTAAGAATTGAGTGACCTTTACTCAAGGACACAGCACTAACAAGGAAATGAGCTATAAATCAAATTTGTTGGCTTTTAAATGTTTTTCATAGGTCAAATTAATTACGGACACTTGAAATTAGAGAAATGCAAAATGGAAGAGATGACTCAATCTCAGGTCAACAAAAAACTGAAACAGTAGTAAAATGAGTAAAGTGAAAGTGAAATTTGCTCCATTGTGTTTGATTCCTGGCAAACCCATGGACTGTAGCTTGTCAGAAACCTTTGTCCATGGAATTCCCCAAGCAAAATTACTGGAGTAGGCTGCCCTTCTCTTCTCCAGGGGATCTTCCTGACCCAGGGGTCGAACCTGGGTGTCCTGCATTGCAAGCAGATTTTTTAACAAGGGAGTCACCTTTTAGGGAAATCTTAAAAAAGAGTAAAGTAAAACATGATTTGTTTAACAGAAAGAAAAAATATATGTCAATGTATAAGAAATAAACATGTATAGAAATCAACTTTCCTTTAGAACAAAACCAAATATAAAAGTAAAATTAAAAATCAAGGCTAAAATAAGTTTATGTAGCAAATAGTAAAACTATTTTTCTGGTATAAACTGAAAATTATTATTGAATAAAATTTTTAAATGTATTATATTGGTGCCC
>SJYF01000017.1:4443698-4454223 GCA_006410515.1 Procapra przewalskii | reverse complement strand
ACCTGCTCCATTCATGACACTGAGCTAAGTGTTTCAAGAGATTAAAAACAACAACAACAAAAACACACAACTCTCTCTGAAGGAAGTGGTGACAAGACAAATACAGAATAAAAACGTAGCTCCCTGTTAGCACATGACCTCTGGAAAATTTATTAAATATTTGAAACTTTATTTCCTATCCACAAAATGAGCATAATCTAGATACTTAAATCACATGTTTGATATGAGAATTATATGATGAATATATCAAGAATATATTCTAACATTTCTTGGAACATAGTGTTGTCAAATATATAAGAAGTTGTTGGTTTATATTTGGAGAAGATAATGAGCATACATTTATATAATCTTAGTGCGGAGAAGGCAATGGCACCCCACTCCAGTTCTCTTGCCTGGAAAATCCCATGGACAGAGGAGCCTGGTAGGCTGCAGTCCATGGGGTCTGGCACGACTGAGCGACTTCAGTTTTGCTTTTCACTTTTATGCATTGGAGAAGGAAATGGCAACCCACTCCAGTATTCTTGCCTGGAGAATCCCAGGGACAGGGGAGTCTAGTGGGCTGCTGTCTCTGGAGTCGCACAGAGTCAGACACGACTGAGGTGACTTAGCAGTAGCAGCCACAGCAGCAGCAACAATATCATAGTGAATCCTAGAGTTTCCTTCCCACTCTCTTGCTTCTTAGTGAGTTTTCTGTTTGAGCTCTTAAAATTTCAGGTGAGAAAACAGGGGCTTATTTAGTCCTGCTGTTTGGCCCACAGATGAGGTAGACACCTGGTCCAAGCTTGATTAACCCAATGCCTTCTCACAGAAATTTGAAATGATAATAAAGAATTTCCAGTGACTTTTGGCAGTGGAGCTGGAATGCATGGAGAACTGGAGCTACAGAGAACCAGAAAGAGGCAGTCTGCAGGCAGAGAGATAGGTAAGCATTACAGAACCAAAACAGCAATCCTGGTTTCTGAACCCAGTTCTTAACCCCAAACCTTAGTGAGGGCCTCCTTTTTTCCCCTACCTTCTGTGTTCTTCCATAAATTTTATTTTTTCTTTAGGTTTGTGAAGAGAATTTTGCTTATTTACCTAGACAATTCCCTACAATCTCTATGGGAAACAATAGTACCATGATTTGGAGTTTGTGTGTGCTAAGTCACTTCAGTCATGTCTGACTCTTTGAGACCTCATGGACTGTAGCCCGTCAGGCTTCTCTGTCCATGGGATTCTCCAGGTAGGTTGCCATGCTCTCACCAGGGAATCTTCCTGACACAGGGATTGAATCTGTGGCTCTTAATGTCTCCTACATCAGAAGACAGGTTCTTTACCACTAGTGCCACCTGCTTTGGTGTTTAAAGGACTTTAAATGGTAGTACGCTTACTCCTTGGAAGAAAAGTTATGACCAACCTAGATAGCATATTCAAAAGCAGAGACATTACTTTGCCAACTAAGGTCCATCTAGTCAAGGCTATGGTTTTTCCTGTGGTCATGTGTGGATGTGAGAGTTGGACTGTGAAGAAGGCTGAGAACCAAAGAATTGATGCTTTTGAACTGTGGTGTTTGAGAAGACTCTTGCGAGTCCCTTGGACTGCAAGGAGATCCAACCAGTCCATTCTGAAGGAGATCAGCCCTGGGACTTCTTTGGAAGGAATGATGCTAAAGCTGAAACTCCAGTTTTCAGCCACCTGATGTGAAGAGTTGACTCATTGGAAAAGACTCTGATGCTGGGAGGGATTGGGGGCAGGAGGAGAAGGGGACGAAAGAGGATGATATGGCTGGATGGCATCACTGACTCAATGGACATGAGTCTGAGTGAACTCCGGGAGTTGGTGATGGACAGGGATGCCTGGCGCGCTGCGATTCATGAGGTCGCAAAGAGCTGGACACGAATGAGTGACTGAACTGAACTGAAATTGTGATACAGTAATTTCAGGGAGGCTGTTTCAGGTTACACAGATGGCAATGCCTCTTCCAATGAGGTGATATTCCTAAGATCAAAGCCTGTGGAAATATACTCTGAAGCAGCCACTGTAGATGGTCTTGCTCCCTACAACTGAAAATCTTTGTCCACTGGAACTTATACAAGTTTATTTTGTTTCTGGGAGTAGGGGATTCAGAATGCAAAACGGATCAGATCTACATCAGCCAGTATTTATTAATGACCTAATGTATCCAGGGCATAAGGGTTTCCCTGGTGGCTCAGATGATAAAGAGTCCACCTGCAATGTGGGAGACCTGGGTTCAATCCCTGGGTTGGGAAGATCCCCTGGAGGAGGGTGTGGCAACTCACTCCAGTATTCTTGCCTGGAGAATTTTGTGGACAGAGGAGGCTGGCAGACTGCAGTCTATCATGTTGCAAAGAGTCAGACACAACTAAGCAACTAACTTTCACTTTCATATGCAGGGCATGATTTTAGGCCCTGGGTGAAAAGTAGTGAATAATGAGTGTCTTTCCTCAAATTACTCTGTGTACATTTTTGGAAAAGCAGTGATCATGGAAGAAATGGGAATGAGTAGGAAGAGTGATATAAAAAATGACTTTCAATGTCTATAAGGAAATTCAAGAAATAGGTTCCCATGAGTCATCACACTAAAGAGCTCCAAACATCTAGGGGGTATTCTGATTCTATGAATTTGAGAGGAAGTGCCAGTGACACAGGGAGAATAAACAGAAGAGTAGTGCATTTAGAATTCACTTATTTATAATTATATCTACACTTGTTCTTATTAGCAATATCTCTCTTCTCCCTTCTGTAGGAATGCTCATTTCAAAACATTCTTTGCTAAAACATTTGATTTAATTTTTGCTTTTTAGCCCAACCTTCAGGACAGATTGTGAATGATCAGGAACCTAAAAAGGTAACAATGATACACAAACACTTGCATTCCACATAGAACTGTAGCTAGGGAAATAGGAAGGCGTGTGCAAGTTTAATCTCTTTTTATTGAATTCCATGAGAAACCAAGATTCCCACAGTGGTTTTAATCCATCAGAATAAAAACCTACTGCTATATTATAAATAAGACCTTTATTTAAAATTTTAAAAATCCCACAAACTTTTAAACAAGATAAAGTATTTTCAAGCAATAACTTGGGGAAAGGATGAAGAACGTAAGAAAGGAAGGAAAAATATGGGAAAGAAATAATATTAAATATTCAGAATCATGCCTTCATTTGAGTAGCTGTGGCTGCAAGGAGAAAGATAAAAAAACTATGGGAAGCAGACACTCTGTGGTTCTCTTCTGATTTAACGTGACCCCAGGTCCTGACATGACTTTGTATGACTGCAAAGAGGGATCAGTGTGAGGTTTTGTGTAGAGAAGAACATGACCAGGAGAAATCAGAATCTATGTTTTGTGGAAGAGAATTTTAAAACTTGTAAAAAACAAACAGAAAAAAAAAACAAACCCAGAATTCACTGGTGGTCCAGTGGGTAGGACTTGGTGCTTTCACTGCCAGGGTCCCAGTTCAATAACTGGTATCAGAAAATTAAGATCCTGCAAGCCACACTGAATGGCCAAAAAATAAAGGTAAAACAGATTGCCAGTTTTACTTCCTTATGAAGTCTATTTCCTTCTATAGCCGTTCTTGTTCTGCTCAGTGTCCACTTTAAGAGGACTGAGTAGGTGAAGATGATGTTCTTATTCCTTGGATCAGTCTCCTACTGCAGCAACTGAATTCCCAGGTGGCGCAGTGGGAAAGAAACTCCCTGCCAAGAAGGAGACATGGATTCAATCACTGGGTCAGAAAGATACCCTGGAGGTGGAAATGGCAACCTGATCCAGTATTTTTCCCTGGAAAATTCCTTGGACAGAGGAACCTGGCAGACTATAGTCCAGGTGAACTGCAGTCCATAGGGATGCAAAGAGGGGGACACAACTGAGGACATACACATGCCTGCTGCGGCAGGTAAACAGTGGACAGGCAGGGAGAAGCGGGAGGAGGCTTAAGTGTACTTGTATGTCATAGGTATAATTTTTTGAAAAGGAATGTTTATAATTTAAAAATCACTCATAATGATTCCTAAAATCTATGGAGTATTTTTAAAATATAGAAAATTATTTGTGCATATATTTTAAAAATATATAAAGTATATATTGAGGGACAAAACTGTTTTCAGAAAAGAAAAGATTAATGAATGCAATTTGCTTCATAGTCTTTAAAACATGAAGTTGGGAGATCCTGATCCCTGGGAACTGATACACACTCAAAAAATTCATTAATAACATAGCCCTCATCACCCACTCCACCCATTGTATCCTCAGCAGCTTGAAGGGAAGTGTGTTTTTTCTTATACCCTAGGACTTAGCAGAATGCCTGGAACAGAATTCATATTCCTTATTTTATTTTTCTAGAATTAGAAGTGAAATGAATTAAATTACTTGGCAGTTTTTCTTGTTATTGTTATGTTTACTACCTTAGGATTCAGGGGTCTAAACAATTTTTTTTTTTTCACTAAATACTTAACTTTTATGTCAGATACTTGCTACCCACACATTTCTCCTCTTTGGGTCAGTGTTAATCAGCTGTTACTGTGCAGCAAGCCATCATAAAACCCAGTGATTTAAAATAGTAAATACTATATTTCACATGGTTCTGTGCATTGTCTGTGTGGTTCTTTTTGGCTAGGATAGTTCAAGGGGCAACTGCAGTGGGCAGGTGGCTTGATCTAGTGGTCTCAGCTGGGTCTCTTTGCTCTAAGTGATCCCTTAACTTTTCGAAGCCCAGCTGGACTTCTCCACATATTGTCTCTGATTTCCAAAAAATGGGAAGAGAAATTAAGCTCTGATGTGCAAGAACTTTTAAAATCTTTGACTACATAACATTTACTTGGATAAAGTAAACTGTATGACCAAGATCAGATTCATTGTTAGCGAAAAATGCTTAAGAGTGTGGATACAAGAGGCTGTGAACCAAGTAGCTGCAAATAACTTCCTCTCACACTTGAACATAGTCATGCTTCAGAAGGTTCTCACTTGGCACCTTGAAAAACAGACATCTGATCCACACACAATTCTTTAATTTTAGGCCTATTTTATTTTATTTATTTTTTAGGCCTATTTTATATTGTAATTAATGACCCATCATTGGGAAATTAGAGTTTGCCTTCTATGTTGTTTTCTACTTTTAGAAAACACTTCTATAATGTTTTATATTTTTAATCACATTTTAAGATTCATTTCCTAAGCTCATTCTTGTTGACAACCCTCCTTCTGCTCCTGGCTCTTTCTCATTTTTCACTATGGCATCTTTATTATATAATATCTTCATATTAATTGCTAAATGTTTAGGAACATATGAATACATATGCTTGAGTGCTGACTTTCGTGTAAGTCACACAATGTACTTTCTGGTCACATTCCCAAGAATATTCTTCCCAACATTTTCCAGTACACATTCCTTCTTCTCATGGTCCAGATTTCAGTTCAAGTGTCACCAACTGAGAGCCTCAAATCTAAAGTAGTTCTTGATCAGTCTCCCTTATGCCATTTTTGATGTTTTATTTTTGTTAAAGCAGCATGTTATTTATTCTGTATTCTGTATTATGTTTCTTCAACTGGTACACAATAGTAGGAGCAAACCAGTTCATAAAATGGTGAAATAATTTCATATAGTTTGGTAAACAGCCATTGCTCTGAAATCCTAAAACCCCCAGTTCACCCAGCTAATCCTCTGTGGCACTCACTGTACATCCTCTCCATCCAGAATCAAAAGGGTTAATTCTGACTTAGTGGGGGACTCTAAGCCTGTTCCTGAACTATGGCCAATGCCTCCTCTGAATGACCCCAGCCTGTGTTGTAACAGCTGTTGAATATCTATAATGATTGCTGCTTATAGGGTAGTTCCTAACTCGCCTTCAGCAATGAGCAGTGAACTTCCTTGATTTATTTTTAGAGGCAAATGAGTTGTTTTTCTAGAACTCTGTGAACCAGATCATTTGGGCTTGGGCTTTGATAAGCTAAAAAAAATAGACAGAGGGTGGTTAGGCATTACTTTCTCAAGATAATATTCTATTTTGTGCTTCAAGATCTTGGTTTCATATGCCAGAAGTAGAATATTACCTCATCTTTGTCTGTGTGTTAGTTCTGGTAAAACTTCTAATCTCCCCCCTGACAGATGAATATGTCAGGGCACTTATAAAAAGGTCATATACTTAGTTGGAAAAAAAAAAGACAGAGGGAGGGAGGGAAAAGGGGGGAGAGAGAGAGGATCACAGCCCCCCCCACCCCCCGCCGCCCAAATATTGCGGCTTTACAAATGTTGAATAAATTGGATCTTAACATTAAAATGGTATCAAAATCATACTTTTAGTTGTAGAATTACAACTAAATTGTGACTAAGACACCTAACTTATCACCGTAAAAATCTTTTATGGGCACAAGATGTATGATATGTATGCTACTATTGTATTAAGGCTTATTAAAATTTATAATGCATTTCCATCAATAAAATAGATTTATGGAACTTGATGTCAGGCTAAATGGAAATGGTATCCACATCAGTGGATACCTATAAGCATCAAATGAGATATCACACTTAAAAATGATTTGCAAGTATCTGTGCAGGGTGCAAAAATAGTACTTATTATATCAAGGAAAGGAAGCGTTATCCATTCTGGTAGCCCTCATGCCTGGTGCATTTTAGGTACATAGTAAATTGGTTGTTCCTGAATTGAAGAAATGAAGATTGAAACTAATTTAATCTTCCCATAATCTTGGTTCCATTTCTTTACTTAGATGACTCAAACATCCCCATATATGCCATATACTTAGTTTTCATTTCTTCATAAGGGGATTTGCCTTCTATAATACCCAAAAGAGGAAATATCAATCTGGAAAATTTTTAGTGAGTTGAAAAAATTATTGGACTTATAGTATCAGGCATTAACTATTTTTATTAAAAATAAACATTGACCTTGAGTATTAGCTGAAATACTCACACNTTGAGTATTAGCTGAAATACTCACACATTCAAAAGCATTATAAAGAAAAGAATAACTCTCAACGCATTATGGAAAGGTTTTTGGATCATGGTACTTGTGAATAGCCCATGTGGGCAGTTCTTGATCAGGCTAGTCAGGACTGCCTGCCTTTGGATCTCATATTCCTGTTCTTAGCTCAGATTTCCCTGAACTTTTCATTTAAGTAGTTACCTTCACCATAATTTAAGAGAAGAATCCAAAGTGTTAAAGTCTCCAAGATATTCAGATTATTATTGAGCTACATAGTATTTAGTGAAGGAAAGTCTCACAGTAAGAAGTTTACAAAAGCTGGTACACATTTTAAGCTCCCACACATTATTAAGGGTTTTCAAAAGGAATCTGATACTGATCTCCCTTGTACTGAACCTTAACAACATGGCTATTTTGCTTTTAATAATTCTGTACTTATTGTATTTACCTCCAAAACTCAAGGGAATTTTGAAATAGCATATGTCTCTGTTGTTAGTATAAGCTTCTTAACAATAATGATATTATACTTTATTTCTGTAACAATTCTAGAGGAGTAAAAAATTATGTGGGAATTAAGCTTACAAAAAACATCAGTTTTGAGGATATGGATGACATAAGAGACTAGGTTTATCCTTTGGGATTTAATCTAGGAGGAAAAGGGCGAGCAGGGCACTTGATCCCTGAATTGTTTGGGGTTAGCATTAAATCAGATAGTGCCTTTGTAATGACAGAGGAATAGAAATAGTGTACTCAAGATAATTTTGCTTACTGCATAATTTTGGATTTGCTAAAACATCAGGGTGGTGTTTTCAAAGAGTATTACAGAATTCACTTCACTTCTGTACAATGATTATCCTTTACTTTTGGTGCATCATGTATCAATTCAGAAAAATGTAACCACCTCCAGTCTAATGTAGTTGCATATTATGACAGTGAGAAAACAATTCACTGTGCATTTAGAAGATCTGTTTGACATTTCTGTGATCTTCTTCCCTTTCACCTTGTGTACTTCAGCTTCTCCCCTCAGACTAACAGCTGTGGCCACATACTTGGCAGCTGGTAGCCTAACCCCTCTAGAAGCCAAGCTCTTAAACAGACTTTCTAGGAGCAGACTTGGGCTCCATAATGTCTGTCTGCACACTCCCTCCTTGCTAGCTGGTTCCTTGGCAAGTTCTTTGATTCATTTGATTTTTGGCAGAGGAACTCCCCTGCTGACTATGAAGTCTCTGATTCTGTCAAATGCTATAGTCAAGCTGATTGTTTATTTGACTTCCCCTTCCTATCACACGTAAAGATTTAAGTTTTCTAAGATCTATGTTTAATGTCATACAGCGCTAAATAAAAGAGGGTTCTGCATAGTTGAGTTGTATTGATATGAAGGATGAGCAATCCTTCACCCTGGGGCCAAACCCTCATTGATTCTAGCCTCTTTCCAACAAGAGGCTTATAACATAACACTGTGACCATTTCTTGGCAGAGATTACTTTTCCCACCTTATGGGGTGGCAAGTTACCAAGAGTCTCAAAGCAAATGCTTGGCCCAGATACAAGGCACTCTCTTCCTTTCTCTCAATGGTGAAAATCTGGTCCATTATTTCCCTTTGATTTCTCTCTTTTATGGGTAAGGTTGCTGAAAGGATTCTGGAAAAGTTTGCTCTAGGTACTAATTGGAACTGGCCTTCTATCATTCAAAGATCTGAGTTCTGATATGATTAAAAATTTCAGCAGTATCTAATCTGATTAATTCTCTGTTATTCCACATGCATTTGAAAAATAACACAGGCAGAGATCTGTATGTAGCAGGAATTTTACAGAAGAAATTGAGATTTTTTATTTCTTTCAGAAAGTGTCTTTTTTAAAATCACTGCTTATCAGTATGCTATGCATGATATAATTCACCAAGACCAAAAGAAGAAGAGAATATACATCTCAGATAATATCTATTAAATAATGACTTTATAAGTCAAGAGGATATGGATTTATTTACTGCTCTGAGAGATGAATTGAAGCAAAGAGCTGCAATCCCTTTTCATTCTTGTATAAAATACATATACCAGTGCTACTCAAAATCTATTCTTTAAATACAGCTTGTTTTTATGGCATATTCAGCTAATTGTTTTAACCTTCCTATTTAGTTTTATTATTGAATGGTCTATTATGAAGAAAAACATAATTTTGTCATAAATACAGTCTGAGCTTGAAATATATATTCACTGCTTATTATGTGTGATACATACCAATGGACACTTGAGGTGTTTTCATATCATGCCTATTGGAAACAATACTGCAACGAACATTTAGATGCATACATCTTTTGGAGTTAATGTTTTCATTTTCTTCAAATAAATACCTAGAAGTAGAACTGCTAGATCCTATGGTAGTTCTATTTTAATTTTTTTTGTGGAGATTCACACTGTTTTCCACAGTGACTGCATTAAGTTGCATTCTCATCAATAATGCAAAGGGTTTCCTTTTCTCTACATCCTCGCCAACACTTATTATTTCTTGTGTTTTAATTGTATCCGTTCTAACAGGTGTGAGGTGATATTTCATTGTGGGTTTGATTTACATTTCCCTGATGATTAGTGACATTACGTAACTTTTCATGAACCTGTTAGCTATGAGTATGTCTTCTTTGGAAAAATGTCTATTCAGATCTGCCCATTTTTAAATTGGATTATTTTTTTCCTTGATCTATATGAGTTTTTTTATGTATCTTTCTTATCAACCCCTTATAAGATATATAATTTGCAAATATTTCTCCCTTCAGTAGGTTGCCTTTTCATTTTGTAGAACATTTTCTTTGTTTTGCAGAAGTTTTTAAGTTTGATATAGTCCCACTTGTTTAGTATTGCATTTTTTGATTTTGGTGCCAGGCTCAAAAAATCATCACTAAGACATATGTCTAGGAGCTAACTGCCTGAGTTTTCTTCTAGGAGTGTTATGGTTTCAGGTCTTATGTTCAAATATTTAATCCATTTTGGTTTGATTTTTGTGTGTGGTGTAAAATAGTCATCCAGTTTCATTCTTTTGCATGTGGCTGACTAGTTTTCCCAAAACCATATCTTAAAGAAACTGTCCTTTTCCCATGATATATTCTTGGTTCCTTTGTTATAATTATTTGGCCATATGGGGCTTCTCTGGTGGTCCAGTAGTTAAGACTCTGTACTTCCACTGTAGGGGCATGGGTTTGATTTTTGGTTGGGAAACTAAGATCCTGCATGCCCCATATTACGGTCAAAAATGAGAGAAAAAAAAAAAATCCCTCACTGGAGTGATAACAGAGGTGGATGAGTTGAAAGCTGAAAGGAAAATTTGACCATGAGCTTATCTCTGGGCTTCTAATCTGTTCCAAAAATCCGTGTGTCTGTTTTTCTGCCATTACCAAACTGTTTTAAATACTATAACATTGTAAAGTAGTTTGAAACTACATAGCATGGTTGTTCTAGCTTTGCTTTTCTTTCTCTAATTATTTTGACTATTCAAGGTCTTTTGTGGTTTCACACAAATTTTAGTATTTTTTTCTATTTCTATCCAAAAAAAATGGAATTTTGATAGAGACACAGTAATTTAAATTGAATCCC
>SJYF01000017.1:4404656-4423207 GCA_006410515.1 Procapra przewalskii | reverse complement strand
ATTTCTGAATTATACTGTATATTAGCACAGGTTTTACTATGCATTCAAAACAAAAATTCCATGTAACTACCCTTGTTATTTTAACCTGATTCATCCTCTGCAGTATTGTCTGTGCATTTGTGGGTTAGGATAACACTGGCAAGAATTTCTTGAGGCAGAAGTTTATAGGTTAGAGCCTTGGAAAAGTTTTCTAGGGTCTATAATATTTTTCACTTAATATTAATTGCAGATTCTTTTGTCTCAGCTTACTTATTAGAGAAAGGAAGTGGTATTTTCATATTTTGTTATGGGTTAACTTTAGTTAGTATCCTTGATGTGAACTCACTTTCACTGCCTTATCTTTTTAATGAGTGAGTAGACGGAACAAATTTAATATTGCAAATCTCTTTTCCAAGTGTGTCAATAGCATGAGATGACCTTGGAGGGGATTTCAGCTCACTCATGTCAGTGTCTTGGCAGAAAGCCATTTGGCCCCAAATGGGAGCAGTGGGTCAACTCATCCTGCCCAGTTGGCAGGGACCTACTGTCTTGGGCACATGCTGCTCAGTGGAATCATCCACATTTATCACCCTGAATGTTAGCTGGTATAAGGTGAGAAGGAAAGAGGAAATTACTCTCTCTCAGAATGCTGATTCTCTCTGAGGAAATTTGTCCTTTTTATCCATTTGTTCAGAAGTCTATACAGGTTCAAGAAATAAGTTCAATCAGTAAAGCAATCTAAACTAGAGGTTTGCTAAAATAGCAGACCTCAGTGGAGACCTTACTAGAAACTGGGAAGAATGATAGTGCATTTGATGAAAGAAGTTGGTTTCATTAGGAATGGAGCTAAATTTGGATCCTTGTAGGAAAAAAAGTATGATACAATTAGACTAGACTAATAAATACTAGGTAGTAGAAAGAGCCTGTAGTTTTTTATTTTCCTCTTTTACTTTTACTTTTCCTTGTAGGAAATGAAAAAAAAATAGACATCAATAAGTAAACAAAAGAGAATAGTTGTCCTTAGATAATATCCAAACGAAAATTAAAAGACTATGTGTAACTTATTTTCCATATAATAACTAGGCTTCTCTGAATTTTAACTTATTTCTCATAAAAATACCAGCAAACCCATACATTTTAAACTTGATTCACTGATAAAAAAAAGACAAAAAACAATAGATTTCTTTCAGTAAAGATAGCAGTTAATACGTAAAGAAATATTGAAGCTGCTCACTTTGTGATTCTGAACTCTCAGGTGCCAGTAAAAACCTTTGAACTCAATTGTAATCAAAGCTACTCATGATCATAAAGGTTATTTATCTCAGAATTGTGATATGAACCCCCTAAGAGGTTTCAATTCTCTACGAAAGGAATCAGGCAAGACAGGGCATATGGATTTTAAGGTGGAAGCTTATTTAGAGAGTTGTAACTCTTATTGATACTTCTATTTTGTCAGTATGATTGGCTTCTAATGTGTCATTTTGGCTAAGCTAAACTATGTTTCCTGGAATTCCTTTCCTAGAATGTTTCTGGTTAAGACTGGTCAGAAGACAGTACATGTGAGATTTGGAAGCACTGGCCATGTTTATTCTTAGAAGGTTGAATTTAAATCATGCACTTCTTTCTGGATCTGCTTGCTCACCTTGTTTTTTTAGCAGCAGTTGTGTACCTCACTGCCAGCTCCCAAGAGATTATTTTATTTAACTTCTCCAAATCCTGGTGTGAGTGTGGCAAGAGCTCAGTGGAGACCAAGGATTCTAATGAAAGATAAGACATTAATACAAGCTGCACTTGTTCCCTGGGGTCTTCAAGTGTCACTCTTCTCCTCCACATTCCCTTCTAATTGTCCAGGGACTTCCTACTCAACACTAGAAATGAAGAAACAGTAGAGCTGAGAGTGGTCCACAAGTTCCTACAATCATTTAAAGTTGATTCACTTATACAGCTCTGATTCTACATTATTTCTAGTGGCTCTGAATGAATGTAGACTGACGGACTTTTTCTCCTAAATACTTTTATATTCTAAGTCTGGTATGTATTAAGATCCATTCTTTTAAACTATAATGCTAAATTTTATAATTATACTGCTAAAGTTTCCATATTAAGATTAATTTACTTAAGATTTTTAGATTCTTCATAAATATAATAAAAATGGTTCATATAGAAATACAGAATTCAGTTGCCTTCAGTTCAGTTCAGTTCAGTTGCTCAGTCATGTCCAACTCTGCAGCTCCATGAACTGCAGCACACCAGGCCTCCCTGTCCATCACCAACTCCCGGAGTTCACTCAAGCTCACATCCATTGAGTTGGTGATGCCATCCAGCCATCCCATCCTCTGTCGTCCCCTTCTCCTCCTGCCCCCTATCCCTCCCAGCATCAGGGTCTTTTCCAGTGAGTCAACTCTTCGCATGAGGTGGCCAAAGTTCTGGAGCTTCAGCTTCAGCATCATTCCCTCCAAAGAACACCCAGGGCTGATCTCCTTCAGAACAGACTGGGTGGATCTCCTTGCAGTCCAAGAGACTCTCAAGAGTCTTCTCCAACACCACAGTTCAAAAGCATCGATTCTTCGGCACTCAGCCTTCTTCACTGTCCAACTCTCACATCCACACATGACCACTGGAAAAACCATAGCCTTGACTAGATGGACCTTAGTCGGCAAAGTAATGTCTCTGCTTTTGAATATGCTATCTAGATTGGTCATAAGTTTCCTTCCAAGGAGTAAGTGTCTTTTAATTTCATGGCTGCAATCACCATCTGCAGTGATTTTGGAGCCCCCCAAAATAAAGTCTGACACTGTTTCCATTGTTTCCCCATCTATTTTCCATGAAGTGACGGGACCAGATGTCATGATCTTAGTTTTTCTGAATGTTGCCTTCACCATCTAGCAATTCTATACACCTTTTTTTGATTAAACTCAGTTCTATTAAGACATTGTCAAGTCCAAATGAGACATCAGAATTATCTCACATATATATTTTTTCTATTCTTAAGGAAAGTAGACACTTGTTGCTACTGGTTTAATTGCTTATTTTAATTAGGGTGAAAATTTTTATAATATGTGAAACTAATTAACATTTATTAGAAATGCTACACAAGATACAACAGAGTTCTGACATTTAAGAAATATACAGCTAATAACAATATCTTTGGTTTAGTCTAATGTGACTATTTCTTTTTCCCTGACCACATCTANNATCTATTCTTGTTTTAAACTGCTGTTTCAAATTAATTAAATAAGTTAAATAAAATACACTAGAACTCTGATGATTAACTTAAAAATTACCTCCTTGCTTCTATCTCAATATTTCCCAGTTTAGATTTGACTGAAATGAAATAGATGGTGTGTTTGAAGAGTTGTAGATCCTTAACTTCAAATGTCATTCAATGTCCCAATTCTAGTTTTACTTAGTTCTTTATTGAGATCCTAAAGGGTGCTTGCACAAACTAAGTAGTTTCTCAAGGTGACAACTAATGCTGTTTCATAAGGAATTAGTTTGTCACATTTGAAATAAATTTCAAGTGGGAAAAAATGCAAATAAATACTCTATCAAAACCACTGTGTAATTTGTAGGCAACAGTCATAAATACAAAGTCACTGGCATTAAGTTTCTTATCCTCATTTTGCAGTTAAGAGGATGTTAACAGCCGGCAATCTGTATTTTTTGGAAATTAAATATTACTGAAAAACTTAAAGAAAAATAAACCTGTCTCTGCGTGATTAGATTCTATTTTTAGCACACGCTGTTTAATTTGGAAGTCTCTGGACATATAATAAGCCCAGCTACTTTCTTATGTGATAGCTATGTTTGAAAATACATTAAAGGTTAAAATCTAATTTTCTAATTTCAATAGTACATGCATATGGCTTTTTTGGTTGCCTGAATGTTTCTAGGTGTTGAGTTGCATTATATATATATACATATATAAAATTTATGTATTAAAATGCTTGTGGCAATAAAGATGCCACACCTGAGAATGGTGGAAGATGGTGATACAATTTTTTTGTAAATGTACAATGAGTTTATGTGATTTACTTAAATTCTATGTAATATTTTGTAAAATATTTATTTTTTCTAATGACAATATACTATAATTGTGTTCAAATTATAATTATATATAAGAATAATTTCTGCATTAAAATGCCAGAGAAGGTAATGGCATCCCACTCCAGTACTCTAGGCTGGAGAATCCCAGGGACAGCAGAGCCTAGTGGGCTGCCGTCTACGGGGTCACACAGAGTCGGACAGGACTGAAGCAACTTAGCGGCAGCACCAGCAGCAGTAAAATGCTGTGGAAAAAACATTATTTAAATTACTAGTAGAATTATTCACTCAGAAGAATATATCTCATGATGCAATTCAATAATGCTAGCAGTGACTGTTGCTTTTCCAAGGTATAGCTGAATAGTCTTTCCTCTCTAATGTATGCCATTATAGATTTTGTAGAATATCTATTAAATTAAAGACTAACTCTTTCAAAACTACAAATTTGACAGTGCACGTTTGTACCTTTCAAAAGAATAATTTTAATGACCTTGAAATATCTCTTAGATGAATTGAAATATATCCACAGGCTTGTGAGGCAAGAATGAAAAAAAGAGCCTAAGATGTTGAGTAAAATAGAGCAAAAGCCTGGTAGTTTTAATAGAACCTAAGTCTTTTCGCTATGATGCAGGTTGATGCCAGCTAGCCACATGAGCATAACAGAAGGTACTGTGGGCAATGATATCAATGAGCTTGATTTTCCTCAGCTTAGGGAAGTGAAGTAGGCTGCTCTACACCAGAAGAAATAGCCTGTTGGGAAAAAAGTAGTCTACTTTTATGCACTTTCTCCCACCCAGAGCACCAAATAAGCGAGGATTCACTCACTCTCCCTGTGCAGATCTGTGACTTCACAATTGGACATTCTACCGCCAATGGAGCCAAATGCTGTCATGCTCCCTGAGAAAAATTTTTGGCCAAGCAGAAAAAGCCCTTCCTTGACTCACCATAGCTCCAAGCATGAATGGTGGTGTCAGTGCTGCTCCAGCTCTTGTGAGATAAGTTAAATCTGGTAGGCAGATCATAGGGATTCTTGGCCTCAACATAAACCCCACTATTTCTCCATGGTTTTTCATGGAGAAAAGCAGCAGAGTTATGCCTCCCTTAGCTAAATGACCAGGTAAACATTCCATCCAATACAGGAGTTCCACATTTTAGCTCCTGCACACAAGCAGCAGCAGCACACCTCTAAACCAGGAGTCCCAGAAATGGTAAACTGAACTAGACAGTGTGTACCTTTTGTGCTCCAGGAATATTTTTTCAGTGTATAACCAAAGAGTCTTTCAGTTCAGTCACTCAGTCCTGTCTGGCTCTTTGTGACCCCATGGACTGCAGCATGCCAGCCCTCCCTGTCTATTACCAACTCCCAGAGTTTACTCAAACTCATGTCTACTGAGTCAGTTATGCCATCCAACCATCTCATCCTCTGTTGTCCCCTTCTCCTCCCACCTTCAATCTTTCCCAGCATCAGGGTCTTTTCAAATGAGTCAGTTCTTTGCATCAAGTGGCCAAACTATTGAAGTTTCAGCTTCAGCATCAGTCCTTCCAATGTGTATTCAGGACTGATTTCCTTTGGGATAGACTTGCTGGGTCTCCTTGCAGTCCAAGGGACTCTCAAGAGTCTTCTCCAACACCACAGCTCACAAGCATCAATTCTTCGGTGCTCAGCTTTCTTTGTAGTCAACTCTCACATCCATTCATGACTAGATGGACCATTGTCTTCAAAGTAATGTCTCTGCTTTTTAATATGCTGTCTAGGTTGATCATAGCTTTTCTTCTAATGAGTAAGCACCTTTTAATTTCATGGCTGCAGTCACCATCTGCAGTGATTTTGGAGCTCCCCAAAATAATAAAGTCATCAGAACAATGTTAAAGGGGATGTAATATCATGCCATTCAGAATTAACATGTTGGAGATTAGTAAATGAAAGAACTTTAAAGGGTAAGAAAACTTCAGACACTGATGTTTGCTCTCTCTGCAGTATTCACTTTTTACTTCATTATTCATTGCAGGTTTCTGCAAAAAATATAGAGGGAGCTGTGTTCTATGAGTGTGATGGGATAGTGTAGGAAAAAGAGGGTTGAGTGTTCATATCGTTTTCAAAAGATAAATAATTTACTTGTAGTATTAAAGCAAAATTGATATCTGGGGAAGAAAATCACTGATTTAAGTATCCCTTGAATTTCTTTGCACATGGCATTAAGTTTAGTCAAAGAAACAAATCAAAACAAATAAAAGTCTTCTTGTGAATTACTATAGAATTTGAAGATGGGATGAATTTTCTCTCCACAGAGTAATGAATCCACTTGTTCAATAAATATTTATTGAGACCATATATTGTACCAGGTTCTAATCTAGAATAATGCTATTTCACCATGAACAAGTCAAAGTCCCTGCCCTCAATGAAGTAAATATTGCAGCGTGGGCAGTAGAGAGAGGAGACAGAAAATAAACATTTACAAATGATTTGTTAAATGGTGATGTACACTATGGAGCAAAATAAGGAGGAAGGAAGGATGAGGAGAACGGCTATAGGGAAATAGGTTGTGATTTTAAATAAATATCTCAAGAAAGGCTTTGGTGAGAAGGTCACATTGGAACAAAGATTTGAAGGGTTTGAGAGGCCAAAACATGCATATATTTGAATATTTGGGTGGACAGAACAGTGAGTACAAAAGTATTGAATTGAATGTGTAGAGTGTGCTCAGAGTGGCTGAGGAACAGGAAAGGGGACCATCACAGAGGTGCGCAATGGTAAGAGTGGAGAAGCTGTGTCAGAAATAACCACTGTGATTGCTCTGAAAATAGCTAGGTGAAAGTTATATGAGCAGAGGAAAAAATATGATCTAATATTTTTAAAGGTTTGCTGTGTTATACTATTGAAAATTTTAAGTAGTGGGAACAGAAATAGGTAGAAACATTAAGAGGCAAATGGATTTTTTATTCAGGTGAGAGATGATGCAGGGTGGTGGCAATGAAAATGGTGTGGAGTTATGATATTTTTCTCATATTAAGAAAATTAAACCAAGAGGAGTTTTCTGATGAATTAGTTGTGGAATATGAGAAGTGTCACTAAAGACAACCCCAGTGTTTTTAGCTTGAGAACTTGAAGTGTTGCAGCTATTGACCCAGGGGTGACCTCATTAAAACTGACTGGAGACAGATACAGTTTTGTGAAATCTGAAATGGCAATTAGACACTAAGTAATAGATGCTGAATTAGCAATAGGACATAAAAGTCAAATTTTTAAGGTTGTTTAGGTTGGAGGTACAGATTAGATATTTAACTTATAAATATGCTTTGCATTCTGAAATTAAGCCAAAATTAAGATTGCCTTACTTGTTTCTAGTCCTCAAAATATTAAAACCTTGAATATTGCTCATAAACCTGGATTTTATAACCAAAAGAAACCATCCCTGAATTATACTATACTGATATCTGAAGATATTGCATGACATTTATAAAATAATAATTTGAGAAAGTTAATCTTCCTGCCATGACCAGACTAATGTAACCACATACTTTTGAAAAATTTGTGTTTTTGTTTTCCTCCATTCAAATGTGTTGTGTTTTCTATTTGGTGAATCAATACTCCTGATGTCTGACTCCTTTTCACACTTGAATAAAAAAAGTTTTTCTTTTTGCCAAATGCTATCACCTAGGAATGAATCAGGTGGAGAAGAGGTATAAACTGAGGGTGTACAGTGATTCTCAATTCACAGGAGATGAAAAAACTAACAATGTGCCGGTCCCATTCCAAAGACATTATATTAGATTATTTGGAGGTAAGGTTCAGGTATCTGTTTCAAATAATCTTTGGGTAATTCTGGTGGTGGTTTAGTTGCTAAGTAGTGCCCAACTCTTGTGACCCTATGGACTGTAGCCTGCCAGGCTCATCCGTCCATGGGATTCTCCAGGCAAGAATACTGGAGTGGGTTGCCATTTCTTTCTCCAAAAAACATCAGTGGTGGTTTAGTCCCTAAGTCGTTAGGTAATTCTAGTGAGTACCCAATGTTGAGAATCATTGATTTGTAAATTGCAGAGGTGAGAAGGAACCTGAAAGAAAGACCA
The DNA here is from genome assembly GCA_006410515.1 of Procapra przewalskii. Taxonomy (NCBI): domain Eukaryota; kingdom Metazoa; phylum Chordata; class Mammalia; order Artiodactyla; family Bovidae; genus Procapra; species Procapra przewalskii. The sequence goes on along the minus strand of SJYF01000017.1, from coordinate 4,415,116 downwards.
GGAAGAAATAGCTAGTGACAAGAAGAAAGAAAATAGAGTGTTGACCTGAAACAAATAGACTGCCAGATATTTCTCCTGCAAAGATGGCTTTATTGTGAATCAGGAAAGAATTGCAATTCAGGGTCTTCCACCTTGGTGGACGCATGCGAGTCCCCAAACAGCAGGGAAGGAGAACATTTTTATAGAGAGGAAAGGAAGTTGGGAGGACTAGACTAAAAAAGGGTCCATGGCTTTTCACTGGATGAGTTTTTGTCATGAAAGAAAGTCTGTCTTCTTTCTGCTGGGCTTTGCTACTAATTATTTCAGGGCATGAGAACTTTCCCTTCTGGTCTCCCAATCCTGTTTAATTGAGGCCTCTGTTTATTAGTTTTACATATTTTCCCCTTTCTATCAATATCTGTCTCGGAAAGCATTCCTGATCTAGACAGATTTTTCCAGTTTCAGGGGCTTTTTGTCTCTCAGTGTCAGGAAGGAACTTTCCTGGGTGTATTGTCTCACATTGAAGGTAAAGTGCACCACCGGAAATTTTTTAGGGTCACATTCAGGTAACAAGGAGGGGTAGGAGGGAGAACTCTCACTCATTTTTTATCTGAAGTTCATATGTTATCAAGATCATGGACATTAACATTCATAATCTGAAGTGTGATGTGGTAGTTTCATCAGATGTCATCTGCTTCAGTTTGGGGAAATCTTTATTTTCTGGTCACCAGATGGTGTGCAGGTCCAGTCAGGATTTGGCAGTTGCTTTAGGTGCGTCACCTGAATCCAAGAGTCTGTTCCTCGGAGTTTGATGGCACAGTTTACTTAGCAAAATTTGATGGGGGTCTTTCCAGAGAGTTTGGAAAGAGTTCTTCTGGAGTGTCTTTTTGATAGATGAAATTTCCATCTTGAAAGGTGTGATGCTTAAGGTCTTCATCTCCTGAAGGTGTACTGTGAAAAGACTGCCTTGTCAAAAAACAGGATTGTTTTTAGTAGACACAGTACTGGAGTATCTCTGCTTTTATCAGTTGTGGGTCAAAGTACTGGAGTATCTCTGCTTTTATCAGTTGTGGGTCAAAGGACCTGGATTTAGAAGGACCAGCAGCAATGCTTTTGGACAAGGTAGTTGGGAGGCCTCTATAAATTTTGCAAATTGAGTCTTATTAGTACTGTTAGTATGTTCAGTTAAACCAGAGGATTGAGGGTGGTATGCAAAGTGAACATGTGTAAAACTCACCAAAGAACACAGACTTGTTTCAGTACCTGGTCAGTAAAATGGGTTCCTTGATCACCATGAAGTGTGAGAGGACTTCCCTAGGTAAGGGTTTTCTTATCCAAAAGGACCTTAGCCAGAGAAGAGATAGTATTCTGTCTGCAAGAGAAGGCTTCAGTTAAGAGTGAAAGTATACAGATCATGATTAAAATATATTTATATCTACTAGTTGGAGGAATCTGTATAAAATACACTTGTGTACACTTGGATTGTTCAATATGTGTCTGTTCAGTTCCATCCAACTCCTTGCAATCCCATGGACTGTAGCCCACCAGGCTCCTCTGTCCATGGGGTTCTCCAGGCAAGAATACTGGAGTGAATTACCATGACCTACTCCAGGGGATCTTCCTGACCAACAGGGATTGATCCCGCCTCTTTTGCATCTCCTGTGTTGGCAGGTGGATTCTTTGCCACTAGTGCCACCTGGAATAGGCAGTCTAAATGTCTTGAAACAGTATGAAGAGCTGTCAATGGATGGTACTTAGGGTGAATGTGACAAAGCTACACTTTTTGCAGCCTTGTTAATGTTTCCCCACCAATACTGATATTAGTTTGTCAATAGGCCAATGGTTTAATGCATATACAGTGGTGAGGAGTGGAAATTTTAGAGCATTCAGTAAGACTGGGTTGTTTTTTAGTCAAAATAAGAGCTTTCTCATTTTATAAAACCAACAATTATTGAATTTTCATTCTTGCTCTTTTTCCTTTCTGAGGTCAATTACTGGGCTTATCTAGCCAGTTTTTCTAAATTATCTTTTGGGGAAACACTTCTTTAGGCCATGACAGATATTTGGTTGCTATTGGCCTCTTTAAGGGCAGTATTCCTTGCAGAAATACTAGTGATTTCTCTTAGCTTCCAAGTCAAAGCTGAGAATGCCCTAGAATCTTAATAATAGCTAAGTAGTAGTTAATAGCACATGCATGAGTGCTCAGACCATATGGACTGTAGCCTGCCGGACTCCTCTGTTCAAGGATTTCTTCAGGAAAGAATGCTGTAGTGGGTTGCCATGCCCTCCTCCAGGGGATCTTCCAGATTCAGGGATTGAACTCACATCTCCTGCATTGTAGGCTGAGCCACTTTACTGCTGAGCCACTGGGGAGCCAGTAATAGTACCACATTCAATCAATCCTGAATATAGGGCCATTTTAAATTTTATTTCTATTGGACTTAAGGAAGTCACATTACTCCTGCAACATTCCAAAATCATGGGTTACTCTGAAAGCACATCTACTATCAGTATAAATATTGGCAATTTTGACCTTGATTAAAGTACACGCCCCTATTAGAATGTATAATTTAGTCTGTAGGGCTGAAGTGGCCATAATAAAGATGCTAGCTCAACAACATTAAAAGAAGTTGTAATAGCACGGTATTTGCCATTGTCACCTTTTAAATAAGAACCATCAGTGAACCATGAATAGTCAGTTGTACCCAATGGAATTTCCTATAAATCTCACAAGGAGTCAGGAGGTGGTCTGTCAGCACTGAGCATTCATCAGGGACTTCACTGATGATGGAAAGAAGAGCAGCAGGGTTAAAGTTATTACCTTGTGAAAGAGTCCTGTGAAGACAGTTAACAAAAAGACCTCACGGGAGGTGAGGCAGCTGCCTGAGAAGTGCTGACTTCAGTGGGAATTCAGGAAAGCCTCTACAGCATGAGGTATAAAAATAGTCAAAGGAATCCCACAATGATTTATTTGGGTGACCTTAACTAAAAGAGGTGTGACTGTAATGACTAAGGCAAGGAGGATATCCCCATGCCACAGGGTCAGTCGCTGGCTATAAGACCCTACGGGTCAACTGAGGTTCCTGTGTTTGGGGGTAAGAATCCCCAGTATTTCCATCCTTCTTCCTGTACAAAAAGGAAAAGGGGAATCTGATAATTGGGATACAGGTGGATTTATCAAATAGCTCTTTAAGGTTTTGAGGGCTATGTTGTTGAGTCCTGCACATAAACCACCTATAAATTCAGTTGGATTTGTTATCCTTGTGTAAAACATATAGTACAGGTTTGGACACAGAGAGAAATTTGAAGTTTAATTTCAGCAGTAACCAACTAGCCTAGAAAACCTCACATTTGGCGCTTAGTTTGGGTTTGAGGAAACTTAAGACTCCGTGAAATCTGTCTGGATCTAGTTGTAGCCCTTGTTCTGATATCAGATGCCCTAACTATTGAACCTATATTTGGGCAAACTGCAATTTTTATTTGGGAAAGTTATGTCCCTCTAAGGTGAAATACTTTAGCAAGTGAACGCTGTCTTCCAGTGAGGAGGCTTGACAGGAGAGCAAAGAAGCAAATCATCCACAAGCTGCAACAAAGTAGAACCTCTAGGGAACTTTATATCTTCCAGATCAGCCTTCAGAATTTGCAAGAAATAAGAAATCTCAGTATGACCCTGATGTGTTACTGTGTAGGTAAATTGTTTGTTTGTTTGTTTTCCCAAATGAAGGCTGAAAGATATTGAGCAGTTTCATCAACTAAAGAATACACTGAATAAATCAATTACAGTAAATAATTTACTTCTGGTGGAATGGATATTGGTAGGGTATGAGGTTTAAAGATATAAATGCTGTTTATTGCTTGTAGATCGTGGACAAAATTCCACCCTTATGTTTTATCACTGGTAAAATGGGAGTGTTATAGTTGCTATCAGCTTTCTTGATGTGCCTCATATGGTAAAGAATCTGCCTGCAATGCAAGAGACCTGGGTTCAATCTCTGGGTTGGGAAGAACCCTTGGAGAAGGGAATGGCTACCTAATCCAGTATTCTTGCCTGGAGAATCCTATGGACAGAGAAGCCTGGTGGTCTATGCTCCATAGTGCTGCGCAGAGTCGGATACAATTGCATGACTAACACAGGTGCTAGTACAAGGGATAAAGAGGCCTTGAGCCTTGTAATCTTTTATTACAGTCTTCATGTCTAGAAGGGCTTCTTTATTTACAGAGCATTGTTTAACTCTGGGAAGAGTTTCTGAGGCGTCTATTTGAGTTTTGATGGAGGGGTGCACTGTAAATTTTGCCAAGAGTTGGAGATTCTGTCCAAAGGAAAGTTGTAGCTAATAGTGGCGAGTTGTCCATGTTTTCAGCATCAGCTCTTGTACTGTCAGACATGGAACAAATAATAGCTCTCAAATAAATAAAAGGATCATTTCATTCACCTGATGTGTTACTTTTATGACTGTCAGTTTCTAAAATTATTTCCCTCTTTTGGGGGAAAGAAATTTTGGTGTGATACTTCTCTAAGAAGTCTCAGGCTAGTAAATGTATGAAGTGAAGTGAAGTGAAGTGAAGTCGCTCAGTCGTGTCTGACTCTTTGCGACCCCATGGACCGAGGAGCCCCTCATTCCATGGGATTTTCCAGGCAAGAATACTGGAGTGGGTTGCCATTTCCTTCTCCAGGGGATCTTCCCATCCCAAGGATTGAACCAGGGTCTCCCACATTGGAGGCAGACGCTTTACCATCTGAGCTACCAGGGAAGCCCAGTAAATGTACAAGGGTGGAGAAACTAATGGGAAAAAGATTTGTATTTCTCAAAGAGCCTAAACAAAGGGAATAGGTTCTGTATAGCCAGGTTACTGAAGATGGTCGCTTTTTGCTCTGGACATCCCTAGCCCAACCAGTGCCTGGCTCACCTACACCTAACTCATATGATGGACCTGTCTGTGTACTTGCCCCAGAACCCAGTTAGAGATTGTTCTCATCAAGGGGCTGTGAGGAGCATGTCCCTGTTGTTGTTTCCCTGGTAACTAATGAGCCCACCCAATGTCAATTTCTGTAACTGGTTAACCCTTGTCCACAGCTCCCCCCCATCCCCACCTCCCTCCTTGGGAGTGAAGGCTGCCGCCATTTCCTGCCTGCCATTCACCTCACACAGTAGGATGTCGCTCCAGAATTTTTCTTCAGACATGTGAGCTCCCTGGCCACCTACCTGTTAAACTACTGACACCTCTGTTGCTGACTGCAGGCTCTTTTCTGGGTCTTGAAGTTGGGTAGTCACAAACCTTGTGGGCCTGTAGAGTGTGACCCAACAGTTCAGAGACAGGAACATCTTGGGATTCATTAGAGAGCTCCACTATTTGAGCTGTTTTAATTCTCCGAGGCAGGGGCTGTACTACAGTAGCAGGGCTGAGTACCAAGAGTGTGGCTCCAGTATCATTAGGGAATGGAAGAGATTCATTTCCAATCTGGAGAAGTGTTTCTCCAAGTCCATTAAGGGGGAGAATTGGGAAGGGCCCAGCAGCTCTTTGGAGCCCCATTATTGAGAACTGGGAGGAGTTTGGAAAACCTGATTAGACAGCTTAAGGGCCCTAAAGTGCTTACATTTGTAACAGTCTCTTTTCCAGTGTCCTGACTTTTATAAATACAGCAGAGAATTAGTATAACCAAAAGTTTGGCCTCTCTACACACCAGTGCCAAATCAAATCCTGGTGATAGAGTTTTGGGTGAAGCAGAAGAGGATAGCTTTATTAGTTTGCAAGGCAAAGGGAGGCACTCAAGTCTTCTGCCTATGTGTCACAACCCCAGAGGATCTGATGGAGGGTTTTATAACAGTGGTTCAAAGGTGGGGTCTCTGACAAGATTAGGGTGTGAGCAGGGTTTGCATTCCTTTCATCTTGTCTCAGGTGGTTCCATGGCTGCTACTCTCTTGATTAGCAAAGGTTCAAATCTGCCCTTTGGAATCAGGGAAGGTCATGGAGGCTGGTGTCTTGCCTGTAAGAAATGGCGGACAAAAGGCCTCTACCTGGGAGCCGCACAGGATTCTGCTCTGTTTCACTAGGAGGCTTTGGTTTCATTTAAGAGCCTTTCATTTAGGAGCTGGAAGTAAAAATTGAGAATTTTGCCCTGGAGGTGATTCATCTAGAGTACAAAAGAGCTGGTTTGTCAGATAAAAGTTAGTTGTGAAGCGTTAATATCAGAAGAAAGACCAGAATTTTCTTTAAAAATAATCTGAAGTTGACTGTAATATTTACAAACAGTTTCCTCAGATTTTTGTGGATAAGCCTGAATTTTGTTCAAATAAACTGACATTGCAAAAGCACTAAAAAGTGCTGGATAAAATTGCCTAGTGATTGACTGAACCAAATCTTACACAGTTGACCCTTTAACGATGAGGGGCTCAGGGGTTACAACCCTCTAAAATCCATGTAAAATTCATACTCAGCCCTTTGTATATGTGGTTTTGTTCCCTCTGAATCACCTCCAAAATGGGTTTATTTCTTGGTGGGTAGCAAGTGAAAGACACAACCCAGTCAAAGTTCAGGAGAAGGAAGGATTTATTACTTGGAGCAAGTAAGGAGAACACCAGGAATCTTCCCAAAGCGCTGTCTCTCTGAACAGCAAAACTAGAAGTTTTACCTTAAAAAACTTCCAGTTTTAAGGTAAAGATACATGCATATTCATGAAGGGGCTTGGGTGGTCCACACAGTCTAAGCTTTATTAATTGAGGGTCAGAAAATGTCAATATCATCAGCCTTTGGGTTTCAGTAGATCTGGTGGTTGAGTGTTTCAGGCTAATGTTTACCATTGAAACTTTCCAACTCATATTTGCTATTGTTACTTCTCTTGCCTGATAATATGTAATGTTTCGGCATTCTTTTGTTCCCTTAGGATCTTTAATTACTAAGACCTGTTCAAGGACTGGCATCATGGCCAGGCTTAGATCACAATGCAGCTTAAGGCCAAAAATGTCTTTTATGTCAAGAAAGCCATCCCTAATTGTCTTTCTCTGGGGGACCCTGTCTTATCTGCTCATATTTTGCAGTTCCACATCTTCAGATTCAACAGCCAAGGATTGTGTGGTACTGTAATCTTTACCATTGTAAAAAATCTGCGTATAAGTGGACCTGTGCGGTTCAAACAAGTGTTGTTCAAGGATCAGCTGTAATAAGCTAGTGGGCTGGTTGCCCATTTTTAATTCTAGAGACCTTTCAGTATTTCCTCATTTAGCAGTTTTCACCCAATGCTAAGCCTGCCCTTCACTGACAAACATATGAAGCAGCTGATATAATTTAGAGAAACCAGGTTGATAAATTTTAATGCCTATATTAAATTCTTTAGCAACTTTGTGAGGATTTTCAGTTACTTTGGAAAAAATCTTTGACTATGGCTCACAGTTCATTTTTATTTCAGGGAGTATAAGTTATTAAGAGGTTAGCTTCTGGATCCTCAAAGCTTATTTTATTTTTTTAAATTTGTATTTGTCTGTGCCACGTTTTAGTTGTGGCACCTGGAGTCTTCATTGCTGCATGCCAAATCTTTAGTTGCTGCACCTGGTATCTAGTTCCCTGATCAGGGAGCAAACAGGCCCCCTGCATTGGGAGCACAGAGTCTTAACCACTGGACCACCAGGGAAGTCCCAGAAGACTTAACTTTAAAGGGACTTCTGACAAGTTGATAGGAAAAGAGAGTAAGTGTTTCAGAGAAAAAGGGAAGTTAATGAGGAAATTTGAGGGTAGAGCGTAGATGCAGTCAGTGTAGAAGGAAGGTCTGCAGACGGTACAGGAGCTGAAGTTGGGCCACGATGACAGGAGAGAGGAGAGAATCAAGACCACCCTAAGGTGATGTCTGAGGCAAAGAAGTGAAGGAAGAAAAGCCTAGTAGCTTGGGGACCATTTTATATTGTTTTGTTTGTTTTCCTCCGTTCGTCTTAAATCATGTTTTTTGGAGGGGCAAGTTTAGTTTCCTGATAAAGTTGGAAAGCCTCAAAATACCAAATGAAATAAGTACTCCATTCAGTTCTGGAAATTTTAGTTGTTGTAATCCAACTTGGTTTTAAGAAAATTAGGTCTGTACATTTCAAAATTTCTCCATAATGGCCATTGATATTCTAAATTGCCTTTTGTCATTTGGTTAGAAAGTCACAAGAGGAAGGGCTATTAAAAAATATATATTGGATGGGCTGGAATCCTGGGGAAGGGAAAAGGGTGAGGGGAGAGGTCCTCAAAATACTTAGAAAACTGGGACTCCTTTTCCTAGAGGTTTTTGCGCTAAAGAACAATTTTCAAACGACTTACGGCACAAATGGCTCAGTTCAAACAACTGGCAAATCAATCCTTGTCAATTCAAAGGAAACTGCTTAGTCCCAGAGGAGCCCGGCCAAAGGCTTTTTCAGCCCATTTCTAGAAAATAGTCCTTCCAAAGAAATAGGCTGAAGAGGGAACAAGGCAGTTTCATTTCAAGCAACTCCTTCCTAAGGAATTGTGCTGAAGGCATTTTCAGCCAGCTTCAGATGAAAAAGTATGATATCAATATCAGAACAAAGTGTCAAATGAGTACTTGTAAATAGAACAAGGCCTTAAGGAGAAAGAGGAAACCTTTAAATAGCTTCCCTTGTAGCTCAGTCGGTAAAGAATCTTCCTGCAGAGCAGGAGACCCAGGTTTGATCCCTGGGTTGGGAAGATCCCCTGGAGAAGGAAATGGCAACCCACTCCAGTATCCTTGCCTGGAAAATCTCATGGACAAAGGAGCTTGGTAGGCTGCAGTCCAAGGGGTCACAAAGAGTCGGGCACGACTGAGCAACTAACACTAAGGTTGGGACGGGCTTTGCTTGTGGCTCAGCTGGTAAAGAATCCACCTGCAATGCAGGAAACCTGGGTTTGATCCCTGGGTTGGGAAGATCCCCTAGAGGAGGGCATGACAACCTACTCCGGTATTTTGGCTGGAGAATCCCTGGGGCAGAAGAACCTGGTGGGCTACTGTCCATAGGCTAGCAAAGAGTCAGACAAGACTGTAGTGACTTAGCACACAGGCAGTGATCAATAAGGGGCTCGATTGTGAACACTGCCCCTGTTTTCTCACCAGCTTCAGAGCCTTCTGGAGTGTTCTCTGGTCCCACCATGGACCACCAAATGTTGATCTGAAACAAACAGACGGCCAGATATTTCTCTAGCAAAGATGAATTTATTCTAGACCAACAGAGAATTGAAATTATGGATCTGCAGCATTGGTGAGTCATTTGAGCAAGTCTCCATAGGGCAAGGGAGGGAGAACACTTTTATAGAGGAGAAGGAAGCTGGGAGGGCTACAGTAAACAGAGCCCATGACTTTTCATTGTCCGAGTCCTTGCCAGGAAAGAAGAGGGTCTTCTTTGAAGACCTTCTTTGAAATTGAAGGAGGAAGGTGTTATCAGTTATATCATGTGCTACTGACAGGCTAAGTAAGATAAGTACTAAAACTTGGTCACTGGCTATAGCAATACAGCCATCCTTTGTAAACTTATAGAAGATGGTTCTGGGTGCTCAAGAGAAAAAGAAAATATGGGAGAATTAGAAAACAATTATATAGACAACCCTTTAAAGGAGTTTTTCTCTAAAGGAGGGAGCAGAGGAACGTGTAGTCAGTGGTAAACCTATGGAATTAGGAAAAGGGGTTTTCCCCTAAATATTAAAAAAAATCTATAAATCTTGATTTTAAATGATGAAATGGGGGTTAATTTAATAAAAAAAAAATTGTCCAGAGAATGGTTTAAGTAGCTTGAAAGCCAGGCTGAGACAAATGTTATTAAGAAGACAAAAGGTATGCCAGGAAGAATTCATGGAGCAAAGACCAAAGTCCCTTTCAAATTCAAGCAGAATTGAAACTGTTTCCCAGTCTGTGACAAAATTAATGCCACTCCAATCTCACACTAGGCTTAACAGTTTTAATGATGCCATCTTAAAATGAAAACCTGGGAGTGTGTTGGTGTGAATCAAATTACCATAAATTTCTAAATGCTTGAAATCTGCAAATAGAATCTAAAAATCTTCATTGGTAAATTAAAGTGAATCAAACAATGAAACGCTAGTTGGAGATGAAAAACTTGTACCAAAGAAGCAGCAAAACAGACAGTAATTAAATGTAAAGACATCTAGTTTATCTGTTATTGTCAGAGAAAGAGTTCTTCCACCTAAAGGTAATATTCAGATGATTGACATTTACCCTGTTAAGTGCTACAGTTATCTTTGGTTTTAACTATTTTGATGGATATCACTCTTAAATGAATTACATAGTTCTGTGCCTTATTAAACAAGAGATAGTGAATACAATCTACGCTTTGATGACCTGGATTAATAATGGCAGATAGATGTAATGGAAAAAATACAGAGCTGATGTTGAGATAGGTTTAACCGGCTCCTACAATTAATGACTTTGTGAACTTGGATGAGTTATTCTCTGACCTCTCATTTATTTCTATAATTGGAGAAAAATTATATACCTTTTAAGGTTA
>SJYF01000017.1:4341159-4352458 GCA_006410515.1 Procapra przewalskii | reverse complement strand
CCCCCCCCCCCCGCCCCCCGTGCAAGGGTCATGCTTTTTTGTTTGTTTTCTGTGTGTCTCATATTGCTTTATTAAAACTTACACATTTTAGATAGTATAATGTGGATCCCATTATACAGATCACCTCCTCCCATAAAGTTTGGTATATTGCTGATTGTTAAGTTGTTTTTTGTTATTCTTCTTGCTATTTGTTTTGTGTCTTTCCTGGACTAATTCTATAAGGTCTGTATTCCTTGTGTTGTGTGGCCACTGAATTCCCTGCTTGGTTACTTTCATTTCAGCTAATAATTTGAAGGAGATTTTCATAAATGCTTTGAGCCAATAAGTTTCCCAGTCTTAGCAGAAGAGCACTGTGTTTGTTTTGATATTTGCTTTCAGTGCTCAGGCATGCAGTTTATAACTCTGTCTTAGCTTTCTTTCACTTCCTCCTTGTCAAAGATTCAAGGTCAGATAAAGCTGAGAGATTAGGTCTTTTGTTTATACTTGGCATGAATACAAGCCTTTATATGGGCATTATCTTCTTGGTTTCTAGGAATACATTAAGGCTTTAGAAGTCCCCTATTGATCTCATTCTCTGTTTTTAACTTTTAAGGTTTTGGTCACCCCCTTTTTAGTCACCAACTGTTGCCACCTCAAGCAAATAGATGAGGAAAAATTGGAAACAATGTCAGGTTTTATATTCTTGGGCTCCAAAATTACTGCAGACAATGACTACAGTCACAAAATGAAAAGACACCTGCTCTTTGAAAGAAAAGCCATGACAAAACTAGATAGCATATTAAAAAGTAGAGACATTGCTTTGCCAACAAAGATGTGTATAGTCAAAGCTATGGTTTTTCCACATCTGTAGTCATATAATGGTGTGGGAGTTGACAATAAGGAAAATTACTGAAAAATTGATGCTTTCAAGCTATGGCATTGAAGATGATTCTTGAGGGTCCCCTGGACTGTAAGGAGATCAAGCCAGTCAATCCTAAAGGAAATCAGTCTTGAATACTCATTGGAAGGACTGATGCTGATGCTCCAATACTTTGGCCACCTGATGGGAAGAGCTGACTCATTGGAAAAGACTGTGATGCTGGAAAAGATTGAGGGAAGGCTGAGAAGAGCATGACAGAGGGTGAGATGTTTGGATGGCATCACCGACTCAATGGGCATAAGTTTGAGCAAACTCTGGGAGATCATAAAGGACAGGGAGGCCTGGTGCACTGCAGTCCATGGGATAGCAGAGTCAGACACCACTTACTGACTGAAGAACAACAGGCAGGAGAAATTTTAAACAGTTGCCACTGTTTGTTTTAGGTAAAGACCCTGGTATAGCTGTTTGTTGTTGTTTAGTTGCTAATTTGTGTCCAACTCCTTTGAGACCCCCATGTACTGCAGCCCACCAGGCTCCTCTGTCCATGGGATTTCCCATGCAAAAATACCAGAGTGGGTTGCCATTTCCTTCTCCAGAGGATCTTCCTGACCTATGGATTGAACCTGTGGAATGGCAACCTATCCAGTATTCTTGCTTGGAAAATCCCATGGACAGAGGAGCCTGGTGGGCTACAGTCCTTGGGATCACAAACAGCTGGACATGACTGAACAATTGAGCACACATCCTATCTTACTAAATTCAATGGTGAATTTACTGTGGCTGTGAGTCTAACAGGATTCCCTACTTTTTTTTTCATTCCTGAAAAAATATATATCACATAATGTAAAAACAAAATGAACAGCATGTTCTTTAGTTTGCATCTTACTGTAAATTGCTTTCTAGCTCTGGAACATGTTCAGAACATTTTTTAACAAATTAAATTTTGCCTTCTTCAATAAAAGAATAATATGCCCTCTATGGTGGACAAATGTTGTAGTTCAATTCTATATTTAAACTTATGTGTCAACATTGTGGATTATACATTTTCTTTATAAAACCACTAAATTACAGAACTTCCAGATGCTCTTACTTATAAACAAGTCTGTATCTAAGCATTATCAACTTAACCTACATCCAGAATAAAAAGAACCTATATATCCCCTATAAAGAAAATTGTTGCAATACATCATAACCAAAGTGTATGGTTATGTAACTCTTTGCCACCATAAAAAATATCTTGTACAGAATTAAAAGAAAAATATCTATATGTTTTACCAGGGAAAATACAAAAATCTACTCTCTGAAATAATGTGATCCTAATTATAAGGTGAGAAATAATGTGCATACAGTATTATTATCATTATTTTTATTTGCAAAGCAAAGTCTCAGTAATTTACAGGTATTAAGTGGCTGTTTTACCCACTTCCTATGATTACCTTTTCATTTTCAGTGTTTTATTTACTCATCTATCTGCCTAGTATCTGCTAATTGTGTTCTATGTATATCCACTGATTCATAACTTCATTTACTTACTTCATACCTATTAAGTATCCGCTATAAGCTCTTTAAGGGAAGGAACTAGATCTTATTCATTTTTGTCTATTTTCTACCAGAGTGGCTAAATGAAAAACACGAAACTAAAAAAATATAAAGCAATGCAACAGTTTAGTATTACATGGTTATCTTTGAGATTACAAATTGGTTGTTCCGCACACAATTGTTAATATTTGATCATTTTTGACTTTTAAAAATGTAACTTCATGTGATCTGCCTTAGTATAGTTATGTGTAGAAGAATCAAATGATCAGACACTAACTCATAGAACAGGTCAAATCTGACCTCACTTTAGGATTTAGTTTGGAAGCAGGGAATTGGTGATTATCACCTTAAAGTATATGTACCCCATGTTCATCACAGCAAAATCACAATAGTGAACAGTAATATGTGAAAAGTCTACATGTCCAATAATGGATGAAACAATAAAGAAAATGTGACACTCACCCATAAACATAAACACTGGAATATTATTCAGCCATAAGAAAGAAGAGAATCAGCCTGTTGTCTTATAGCAATAGAGCTTGGGGGCCTTATACTGAGTGAAATGTCAGACAGACACAAATAAATACTGTATGATGTCATCCTCATGTGGAATCTGAAAACACTGACCTTATAAATAAGAGAGTAGAAGAATGGTTGCCCGGAGTCTGGGGTTAGGGAATGGGGTAATATTGATTGATTAAGCTTCCAATTATAAATTGAATAACTCCCAAAGATCTAGTTTAAAGCATGGTAAATATCATTAATAGAACTATATTATTTACTTGAAACTTGCTAAGAGAGCAAATCTTGAAAGTTCTCAGTAGGCTACAAAAAGAAGGTAATTATGTGAGGTGATGGAAGTTATAACTAACCCTTTTGTGGCAGTCATTTCACAATATATATGTGAATCAAGTTGTCATGTTCTATGCCCTACAAAATATATAAATTGTACCTCAGTTATCTGGAAAATATGTAAAGAATAAGAATTACTATTTAATCTTACATACATTTTTAGTCTTTTTCCCTGTTTAATTTACTTACTATAGATAAAATCTGTTCATTTTTAGACAGATAATACTGGCATACCACATATATCAGTTAAGATAATCTCCACTGGAAGAAACTGAAAACCTGACTTAAACTGGCCTAATGAGTGAGGATATTTTAAGCTTCCAACTAGGAACCCAGAGGAGTATGTGTCCCAGTATCAGCCTAGGTATATGGTTCCATTTTATTCTAATTCCCTCATTTATATTCTTTAGTTACTGGCTTTCTGTCTTGTACCCTGATGTACAAAACCAATGGAGGCCATCTTCCATATTTGCTTTCTCTTGAGTGTGATTCCTTTCCAGAAATCCCAGGCTCTTTATATCTGTTCCCATGGCTAGGACTTTTGCCCTCATGCCAAGGTGTTAAAATTTCACTGAGACTCTTCAGACTACTCTAGGAAACACTGGCTTATGCCATTATATGAGAGATACAATGGTATTGATTATTAAAATGAATGTGCATTTGGGTATTTTCTATTCAGTGCAGAGAAAGATGAAATGCTATGAAAGAAGAAAATGACAGGTGCATTTGAGCTAACTGCCAACTCATGATACACAGTGAAATGCAGAAAGATTCTATGGGAGAACTAAAGAAATTCTCATCTCCTATGGCTACGGGAAAATTTTGTTAAAAATTATTCCCAAAATCTGAATGAAAAAACACTGTAATGACTAGGTAAATGCTCACCTAATGTACAAAACTGGATATGACATCTGGTGAAGCTGGCCTACTATATTTCAAGATAAAATATATAATTTGAACCAACGGCCATTTTGTGGGACTATATCCCTGACAAATAGAATATGTTAGCTTGCAAACCACTGCATAGAAGTAAGATTTGCTCCTCTCATTGTAACTTCCCATGACCCATTTGGGAATTTGTGTTTCTATGTGTACAACTTGAGGCACAATTGGAATAAAGACATTGATTCTTAAAGAGTGGTGGTTTGGAGGAAAAGGGAGAGAGGGAATGTGCGTCTATCAGGAAACACAAGAAAGGGTCCACTAGTCACTACTCTTAAGATTATGTCTCTTGCCTTGTCACCTTGGACTCCTCTTGACAGAGAAACAGGCAGGAAAAAAGAGTTTAAGATTTTAATGTCTACATTCATTAATATTATCTTGAATGCCAACATGAAGATTCAGAAACAAGGTAGATTATTATTATTTATATAGAGTATTAACTTCTTATGGCTCACTTTGCCTTTATTCTTACCCTTGGGATGACGTGAGAGGAACCAGATACAGTCTAGCATGTAACAGGATCTACTGCAGGCAGGTATCACAAAAAATAAATCTGGCATTTATAAGGAAGAAAGAGGCAGCTTTCCTTCCTTTCCTTCTAAAAGTCTCTTTGGAAATATAATGGGAAGAATCTTGAGTCCTCACACTTTGGAATAAAAGTAAATGTTTGTAGAGAAAAATGAGACGTTTGTATATAGCTTTACAACTCAAGAGATATCTTCATATGTCAGAGAGTAAGAGGATCTGAATAGTACAAGGAGTGCAGTGTAGCAAATACTGGTGACACATCTCCATCCTATCAGTGTGCTCCAGACGATTTCCAACCGACAGCACTTGTATTTCTTTGCCTAAAAAATTGTTTTTACTGAAGACTTGGAAGTTACTTTACAAAGGTAACAGGTTTGAATATGAGGATAATCAATACTCCATAAGAGTATATCTATGTCATGACTAAAGAAATCTGAATTAAAAACCCCAGCTTTTTGCTTGTGCTGAGAGAAGCATATCTTTACATTTATCAAAGATTTTTGTGTGTGTGTGCAGAATTACATTTGAAAGATGCTTACTCCTTGGAAGGAAAGTTATGACCAACCTAGATAGCATATTCAAAAGCAGAGACAGTATTTTGCCAACAGTGGTCCGTCTAGTGAAGGCTCTGGTTTTTCCAGTGGTCATGTATGGATGTGAGAGTTGGACTGTGAAGAAAGCTGAGCGCTGAAGAATTGATGTTTTTGAACTGTGGTGTTGGAGAAGACTCTTGAGAATCCCTTGGACTGCAAGGAGATCCAACCAGGCCATCCTCAAGACGATCAGTCCTGGGTGTTCTTTGGAGGGAATGATGCTAAAGCTGAAACTCCAGAACTTTGGCCACCTTATGTGAAGGGTTGACTCATTAGAAAAGTCCCTGATGTTGGGAGGGATTGGGAGCAGGAGGAGAAGGGGACGACAGAGGATGAGATGGTTGGATGGCATCACCGACTCGATGGACATGAGTTTGAGTGAACTCTGGGAGTTGGTGATGGACAGAGAGGCCTAGCGTGTTATGATTCATGGGGTTGCAGAGTCAGACACAACTGAGCAACTGAACTGAACTGAATGGCAGTTCAATTTCTATTTTTTTTTTTTAATGGAATCTCCACACTGTTCTCCATAGTGGCTGTACCACTCTGAATTCCCACCAACAGTGTAAGAGGGTTCCATTTTTTCTGCACCTTCTCCAGCATGTATTGTTCATAGACTTTTTTATAGCAGCCATTCTGACTGGCATGAGATGGTACCTCATTGTGGTTTTGATTTGCATTTCTCTGATAGATAATGAGTGATGTTGAGCATCTTTTCATGTGTCTGTTAGCCATCTGTATGTCTTCTTTATAGAAATATCTGTTTAGTTCTTTGACCCATTTTTTTTTGTTTGGGTCGCTTTTTTTTCTGGAAATGAGCTGCTGCAGGAGTTGCTTATATATTTTTTGAGATTAATTCTTTATCAATTGCCTCATTTGCTATTATCTGCTCCCATTCTGAAGGCTGTCTTTTCACCTTGCTTATGGTTTCTTTCATTGTGTATAAGCTTTTAAGTTTAATTAGGTCCCATTTGCTTATTTTTGCTTTTATTTTCATTTCTCAGGGAAGTGGGTCATAGAGGATCCTGCTATGATTTACATCAGAGAGTGTTTAGCCTATTTTCCTTTAGGGGTTTTATAGTCTGGTCTTACCTTTAGATCTTTAATCCATTTTGAGTTTATTTTTGTGTATGGTGTTAGAAAGTGTTCTCCTGCTGTTGCTGTTGCAGCTAAGTCGCTTCAGTTGTGTCTGACTCTTAGCAACCCCACTGACTGTAGCCTACCAGTCTCCTCCATTCATGGGATTTTCCAGGCAAGAGTACTGGAGTGGGTTGCCATTTCCTTCTTCAGAAAGTGTTCTAGTTTCTTCTTTTACAAGTGGTTGACCAGTTTTCCCAGGACCACTTGTTAAAGAGACTGACTTTCCTCCATTGTATATTCTTGCCTCCCATGTCAAAGATAACATGTCCATAGGTGCATGGATTTATCTCTGGGCTTTCTATTTTGTTCCATTGATCTATATTTCTGTCCTTGTGCCAGTACCATGCTGTCTTGATGACTGTGGCTTTCTATTAGAGCCTGAAGTCAGGCAGGTTGATTCCTCCAGTTCCATTCTTCTTTCTCAAGATTGCTTTGGCTATTTGTGTTTTTTTGTATTTCCATACAAACTGTGAAATTGTTCTAGTTCGCTGAAAAATACCATTGGTAGCTTGATAGGGATTGCATTGAATCTACAGATTGCTTTGGGTAGTATACTCATTTTCACTATATTGATGCTTCCAATCCATGAACGTGGTATATTTCTCCATCTTTGATTTCTTTCATAAGTGTTTTATAGTTTTCTATATAAAGGTCTCTTGTTTCTTTAGTTAGATTTATTCCTAAGTATTTTATTTATTTATTTATTTTT
The DNA here is from genome assembly GCA_006410515.1 of Procapra przewalskii. NCBI lineage: Eukaryota > Metazoa > Chordata > Mammalia > Artiodactyla > Bovidae > Procapra > Procapra przewalskii. The sequence goes on along the minus strand of SJYF01000017.1, from coordinate 4,345,296 downwards.
TATTGCAATGGTGAATGGAATTTCCTCCTTAAATTTCTGTTTATGTTTTCTCATTGTTAGTGTATAGGAATGCAAAGGATTTCTGTGTGTTGATTTTATATCCTGCAACTTTACTATATTCATTGATTAGCTCTATTAATTTTCTGGTGGAGTCTGGGTTTTCTATGTAGAGGATCATGTGATCTGCAAACAGTGAGTTTTACTGCTTTTCCAATCTGGATTCCTTTTATTTCTTTTTCTTCTCTGATTGCTGTGGCTAAAACTTCCAAAACTACATTGAATAGTAGTGGTAAGAGTGGGCATCCTTGTCTTGTTCCTGACTTTAGGGGAAATGCATTCAGTTTTTCACCAGTGAGAATAATGTTTGCTGTTGGTTTGTCATATATAGCTTTTATTATGTTGAGGTATGTTCCTTCTATGCCTGCTTTCTGGAGGGTTTTTATCATAAATGGATGTTGAATTTTGTCAAAGGCTTTCTCTGTATCTATTGAGAAAATCATATGGCTTTTATCTTTCAATTTGTTAATGTGGTGTATCACATTGATTGATTTGTGAATATTGAAGAATCCTTGCATCCCTGGGATAAAGCCCACTTGGTCATGATATATGATCTTTTTAATATGTTGTTGGATTCTGCTTGCTAGAATTTTGTTACAGTTTTTGCATATATATGCATCAGTGATATAGGCCTATAGTTTTCTGTTTTTGTGGCATCTTTGACTGGTTTTGGTATTAGGGTGATGGTTGCCTTATAGAATGAGTTTGGAAGTTTACTTTCCTATGCAATTTTTAGGAAGTGTTTGAGTAGGATAGGTGATAGCTCTTCTCTAAATTTTTTTTTTTTTTTTAAATTCACCTGTGAAGCCATCTGGTCCTTGGCTTTTGTTTGTTGGAAGATTTCTGATTACAGTTTTGACTTTTGTGCTTGTGATGAGTCTGTTAAGATTTTTCTATTTCTTCCTGGTTCTCTTTTGGAAAGTTATACTTTTCCAAGAATTTGTCCATTTCTTCCAAGTTGTTCATTTTATTGGCATATAATTGCTGATAGTAGTCTCTTCTGATCCTTTGTATTTCTGTACTGTCTGTTGTGATTTCTCCATTTTCATTTCTAATTTTGTTGACTTGATTCTTCTCCTTTTTTTTTCTTGATGAGTCTGGCTAATGGTTTGTCTATTTTATTCATCTTCTCAAAGAACCAGCTTTTAGCTTTGTTGATTTTTGCTATGGTCTCTTGTTTCTTTTGTACTTATTTCTGCCCTAATTTTAATGATTTCTTTCCTTCTACTAACCCTGGGGTTCTTTATTTCTTCTTTTTCTAATTGCTTTAGGTGCAAGTTATTTGATTTTCTCCCTGTTTCTTGATGTAGGATTGCATTGCTATGAACCTTTCCCTTAGCACTGCTTTTACTGAATCCCATAGGTTTGGGGTTGTTGAGTTTTTATTTTCATTCATTTCTATGCATATTTTGATTTCTTTTTTGATTTATTATGTGATTTTTTTTGTTATTTAGAAGGGTGTTATTTAGTCTCCATATTTGTGTTTTTAATAGTTTCCCCCCCCCACCCCGTAGTTGACATCTAATCTTACCACACTGTGATCAGAAAAGATACTTGAGATGATTTCAATTTTTCTGAATTTACCAAGGCTAGATTTATGGCCCAGGATGTGATTTATCCTGGAGAAGGTTCCGTGTGCACTTGAGAAAGGTGAAATTCATTGTTTTGTGGTGAAATGTCCTATAGATATCAAGTAGGTCTAACTAGTCCATTGTATCATTAAAGTTTGTGTTTCCTTGCTAACTTTCTGTTTAGTTGATCTAGCCATCGGTGTGAGTGGGGTATTAAAGTCTCCCACTATTACTGTGTTACTGTTAATTTCCCCTTTCATATTTGTTGGCATTTGCCTTACTTATTGCGGTGTTCCTATGTTGGGTGCATATATATTTATAATTGTTATGTCTTCTTTTTGGATTGATCCTTTGATCATTATGCAATGTCTTTGTCTCTTTTTATGACCTTTATTTCAAAGTCTATTTTATCTGATATAAGGATTGCTACTCCTGCTTTCTTTTGGTCTCCATTTCATAAAATATCTTTTACCAGCCCTTCACTTTCACTCTGTATGTGTCCCTTGTTTTGAGGTGGATCTTTTGTAGACAGCATATATAGGGGTCTTGTTTTTATATCCATTCAGCCAGCCTTTGTCTTTTGGTTGGGGCATTCAACCCATTTGCATTTAAGGTAATTACTGATAAGTATGATCCAGTTGTCATTTACTTTGTTGTTTGGGGTTTGAGTTTATAAACCTTTCCTGTGTTTCCTGTGTAGAGAAGATCCTTTAACATTTGTTGAAGAGTTGGTTTGGCAGTGCTGAATTCTCTCAGCTTTTGCTTGTCTGTAAAGCTTTTGATTTCTCCTTCATATTTGACTGAGATCCTTGCTGGGTACAGTAATCTGGGTTGTAGGTTTTTCTCTTTCATCACTTTAAGTATGTTGTGCCATTCCCTTCTGGCTTGAAGAGTTTCTATTGAAAGATAAGCTGTTATCCTTATGGGAATCCCCTTGTATGTTATTTTTTGTTTTTCTCTTGCTGCTTTTAATATTTGTTCTTTGTGTTTTATCTTCATTAATTTGATTAATATGTTTCTTGAGTTGTTTCATCTTGGGTTTATCCTATTTGGGACGCTCTGGGTTCCTTGGATTTGCGTGGATATTTCTTTCCCCATTTTAGGGAAGTTTTCAACTATTATCTCCTCAAGTATTTTCTCATGGTCTTTCTTTTTGTCTTCTTCTTCTGGGACACCTATGATTTGAATGTTGGGGCATTTAACATTGTCCCAGAGGTCTCTGAGGTTGTCCTCATTTCTTTTAATTCTTTATTCTTTTTCCTCTCAGCTTCATTTATTTCCACCATTCTATCTTCCATTTCACTTGTCCTATCTTCTCCCTCAGTTATTCTACTGCTGGTTCCCCCCCTCCCGAGTGCTTTTGACCTCATTTATTGCATTATTCATTATTGATTGACTCTTTTTTATTTCTTTGAGGTCCTTGTTAAACTTTTCTTGCATCTTCTCAATCCTTGTCTCCAGACTATTTATCTGTAACTCCATTTGGTTTTCAAGATTTTGAATCATTTTTACTATCATTATTCAGAATTCTTTTTCAGGTAGACTCCCTACCTCCTCTTGGTTTGGTTTGGTGGGCTTTTATCATGTTCCTCTACCTGCTGAATATTTCTCTGCCTTTTCATCTTGTTTAGATTGCTGTGTTTGGGGTGGCCTTTCTGTATACTGGAAGTCTGTGGTTCCTCTTTATTGTGAAGGTTCTTCCCTGTGGGTGGGGTTGGACAAGTGGCTTGTCAAGGTTTCCTGGATAGGAAAGCATGCGTCTGTGTTCTGGTGGGTGGAGCTGAATCTCTTCTCTCTGGAATGCATTGAAGTGTCCAGTAGTGAGTTTTGAGGTGTCTGTGGGTTTGGTGTGACTTTTGGCTGCCTGTGTTTTAATGCTTGGTTATGTTCCTGCATTGTTGGAGAATTAGCTTTGTATGTCTTGCTCTGAAACTTGTTGGCTCTTGGGTCGAGCTTGGTTTCAGTGTAGGTATGGAGGCTTTTGGATGAGCTCTTGTCTATTAATGTTTCCTGGAATCAGGAGTTATCTGATGTTCTTAGATCCAAGTTCTGGATTTAATCCTCCTGCCTCTGGCTTTTAGTCGTATTCTCACAGTAGCCTCAAGACTTCTCCATCTATACAACACTGATGATAAAACATCTAGGTTAATGGTGAAAAGATTCTCCATGGTGAGGGACACCCAGAGAGGATCACAGAGTTACATGAAGAAGAGAAGAGGGAGATAGAGGTGACCAGGAGGAGAAGAGGGGGAATCAAAGGGGGCGAGAGCAGTCTAGCCAGTAATCAAGTCCCTATTTACTCTCCGCAGTATGGAACACTCAGAGAGGTTCATGGAGTTACACTGAGAAGAGAAGAGGGAGGAAGGAGATAGAGATGACCAGGAGGAAAGGAGGGTGAGTCAAGAGGAGAGAGACCAATCTAGCCAGTAATCAGTTCCCTAAGTTTTCTCCAGTCTGGAACACCCAAGGAGATTCACAGAGTTAAGTTCAGAAGAGAAGGGGGAGGGAA
>SJYF01000017.1:4322227-4340742 GCA_006410515.1 Procapra przewalskii | reverse complement strand
CAATGCTAACCACAGGGTTTTAATCTGTTGCACCTGTCCCTTCCAAAGCAGTTCCCTCTTCTTTGTTTATTTTGGCTTCCTCTTTTTGCAAGTCTCTTCAGTGTCTAATTTCTGCCCTGACACAAGGAGGAAAGGTGGTTATTTATGTAGGCTCACTTGCTCAATTGTGCTGCATGGAGGGAGGAACACGGCAAACAAATATCTCTGGTGTGTGTGTGGAGTGCTCACAGTGTCTGGGCCATGCTGTGTTTGCTCCTGCTCACAGTATGTGTGCTTTCCCGGTCTACACTGCTCAGGCTCTAGGTTGCTCTGCAGGGGAACTGTCTAAATCAGGCCCTGGGTTGTGTGCACTTCCCAAGTCTAAGCTGTTCAGGTCAGGTTCTTGGGTACTCCACAAAGGCACAGACTCAGTTGGGCCTGCTTTTTGTGCCCTTCCCAGGTCTGAACGTTCAGATGACCAAGTGCTTGGCGAGTGCACACTCCCCAGTTGGGGCGGTGCGTCTGTCTTCCCACTTCCCCTGTCCCAGCCTCTCAATTACCTTGGTTGCGCAGCAGGATCGCCATCTCAGGTGTGGCATGTGTCTCTTCTGGGGAACTGATCTCTGGCTGTGACCCTCCTTGCGAATGTTGATAGTCCAGGATTCCAGGAAGACTTTGTTAGCAACTGGGAGCCTGCTCATAGTTTGGTAGAGGATGCTGAGTTTACCCCTCGCCTTCTTGCTCTGGCTGTTGCCTGACTGCCTCTCTGCCTCCAGCAGGGGATGGGCCAGTCCAAGCTGGCTAGCTCTCCTCTGATATTCTCTCAGTCCTTTGTTCTGTGAGCAGGCCAGCAGTGCCTTAGGTTAGAGCTTTTCATGAGAAAGTTCTTTCTCTCTCCTTTTTTTTTTTTTTTTTTAACTCTCTCTCTAGCTATCCCACAGCTTGGATTGCAATCCCATGTTAGCTCCCTCAGATTGTCCTCAGGGCATTCAGGCCTGTTCCTTATCCTAAGCAATGCAGCCCATGCCTCCCTGTTCAGCCCCCACTTGCTGGTGGCAGATGCAAATGTCTGGGCTACTTCTCCAATGGGTGTTGTGGTTAGGCACATAATCTGTGGGTTTTATTTATTTATTTTTTCCTTCCGGTTATGTTGCCCTCTGAGATTCCAAAATTCCCCACAGACCCACTGGTGAGAGGGTTCCATGGTGTTTGGAAACTTCTCTTTTATGACTCCCTCCCTGTGAGGGGTCTCCATCTGTAACTCTTTTGTCTCTCTTTATATCTTTTATATTTTTTCCTACCTCCTTTTGAAGACAATGAGCTGCCTTTCTGGGTGCCTGGTGTCACCCGCCAGCATTCAGAAGTTGTTTTGTGCTATTTGCTCAGAGTTCAAATGATCTTTCAATGAATTTGTGGGGAGAAAGTGGTCTCCCCATCCTATTCCTCTGCCATCTTAGGATCACCCCTGCAAAATTCTTTCATGTGCTATTAGATATTAGCCATTAACTGATTCTGATATCAGAACAGAAATACCATCATTATTTCTTGGTTTCCAACCATCCATATTAGGAATGATACACTAAACAGATGTCAGATTTGCTACAGTGGCATCTGCTATAGCTACTAGGAGTCTATATCAAAAAGGGAAAAACAAAACCCTTCAGCATTCCTCACCAAGTGGGTATTAAGTGTTGGTTTATAGATGCTTTGGACTTCCATGTTTAAGACAGGATTTTTACATGTATTTTGTAAATCGTCACAGGGATTTGCAGCAAAATGGACCATCTATTGTTACAAAATAGCATTAATCTCAGTTATACTTCCTTTTTAAAAATTTTTCCTTCTTCTGTATCATGCTGCCAACTCCCTAACTTGTATATATGAGATAACCACCAAATAAATATAATACAAGAGAATCCTAAGAATTGTCTCCAGACATGGTCTTCCTGATTTTCAAGAGTTAGTTATTTGTTTTCTACTTTATTACTTTATAATATTAATTTTTTTAATCTTTCTACTTTCTTTAGGTTTAATTACTTTTATTTTTCTAGCTTACTTGATAATTAATGAACTCATTGAGTTTTAAGATTTTTTCCATGCACTAAAGGCTATTGATTTCCCTCTAATCACGAATACACAACATTGTGTATGTTGAATTTCCATTATTACTGGGCTAAAATATTTTCTAATCTAATTTCTATTATAAATATAAAATTTAATTACCAAACATTTGGGAATTTCTTAATTATGTATTTTTTGTTGTTGATTTCTAACTTAGTTTCACCATGGTCTTATTATATATTTCATGTATTTTCATATCCTGGAAACTTTTTCAGAAATGATTTAGAAGCTAATTTGAGATCTATTTGGTTAAGTGCTTCATAGTATGTGAAAATAATATTTATCTGTACTATTAATTACAGTGGTCTATGCATGTCAGTTAGATCAGGATTATACATCTTGAACAAACTTTCATAGTTTTTTTTTTTTTTTGGTCTGCTTATGCTTATTCTGTCAATCACTGAAAGAAATTTGCTAAATCTCACATTCTGATTACAAATCTATTAATGGTTCTTTCAGTTATGTCAACATTTGCTTTACATATTTTGAAGCATTTAATTGGGTACATACTCATGTAGAAATTCTATAAATTTCTGATGTATTAACTTCTTCAATATATTGAAATGTCCTCTTCTTCTTTTCCAGTAATGGGTTTTGCCTTAATATCTACTTTTCCTAATACTAATATAGAAAAGCCATATTTTAAAATTAGAATATTTTGATATATATTTAATTTCATGCATATTGCACGTTGATTTTATATTTGCATACATTATCATCACAATAAGTCTAGTAACCATGTGTCCTATACAAAGTTACTACAGTATTATTGACTATTTTCCTTATGGTGTGTATTATATCTCTGGACTTAATTATTTTACAACTGGAGGTTTGTAACTCTTAATCCCCTTTACCTGTTTCACTCTGATCTACCCATCTTCGCTCTGGCAACTCCTATTTGTTCTCTGTATCTGTGAGTTTTTGTGTTATAATTATTTTTTTGATTACACATATAAGTGAGTCTATATGGTATTTATATTTGTTTGATTCGTTTTTCTTTAGCATAATACCCTCTAGATTTATCTATGTTATCCCAAATGACAAGATTTTATTCTATTTTCTGTTAGTAATATTCAATTGTATATATACTACATCTTTTTAATCTTTCCATCTCTTAATGGGTATTTTGATTCTTCCATATTTTGGCTATTGTAAAGATACAACAGACACTGATGTGCATTATTTTTGCAAGTTAGCATTTTTATTTCTTTAGATGTATACTCAGGAGTGGAGTTGCTGGATCATATAATAGTTCTAGTTTAAGCTTTTGGAGGAATATCCACACTGTTTTCTGCAGTGGCTCCACCAGTTTACATTCTCACCAGCAGTGTACCAGGATTCCCTTTTCTCTACATTGTCAATATCTGTTGTGTTCTTTTTGATGATAGCCATTTGACAGGCATGAGGTAATATCTCATTGAGGTTTTGACTTGCATTTATCTGATGATTAGTGAGGATGAACATCTTTTTATGTGTCTGTTGGCTATCTGCATATCTTCTTCAGATAAATGTCTATTCAGGTTCTCTGCCCATTTCTTAATTGAGTTGTTTTAATATTGATTTCTATGAGTTTGTTGCATATTTTGGGTATTAACCACTTACCTGATATATTTTTTGCAAATATTTTCTTCCATTCAATATGCTTGCCATTTTGTTTTATTGATATCTTCCATTGCTGGGGGAAAGTTTTTTAGTTTGTTGTAGTCTCATTTGTTTACTTTTGCTTTTGTTTCCCTTGCCTGTGCAGAGAGATCCAGAAAAATATTGCTAAGACTGATGTCAAAGAAAGTACTGTCTATGCTTTCTTCCAGGAGTTTTATAGTTTCAGTAATTACATATAAGACTTTAATTCATTATGAGATTATTATATATATATGTACTTTTGAGAAAGTAGTCTAGTTTGATTCTATGCATGTAGCAATCCAGTTTTCTGAAAACATTTGTTGAAGAGGCTGTATTTTTCTTATTATATATTTTTGCCTCCTCTGTCATAGATTAAGTAAACATAAAAATGTGGGATTCTTTCTGGTCTCTCTACTCTGTTCCATTGATTTATGGGTTTGTTTTTGTGCCAATCTGTTTTTGATTATTGTATCTTTGTAATACAGTTTGAAACCAGGAAGCATGATACCTCCAGCTTTGTTTTTTCTTTTTCAATATTTCTTTAGTTATTGGGGCCATTTGTATTTGCATACAAATTTTAGAATTGTTTGTTCTAGTTCTGTGAAAAATTTTTGATAGGTATTACAATAAATCTGTATATTGCCTTGGATAGTATGGTTATTTTAACAATATCAACCCTTCTAATCCATCAGCACAGTGTATCTTTCCGTTTGTTTGATCCATCTTCAATTTCTTTCATCAATGTATTCTAGCTTTCAGAATACAAGTCTTTCACCTCTTTGTTTAGATTTATCCCTAGATATTTTATTGTACTTGATGTAATTGTAAATGGGGTTGTTTCCTTATTTTTCTAATAGTTCATTATTAGTGTATAGAGACAGATTTATGTATTTGATTTTGTATCCTGTGACTTTACTGAATGCATTTGTCACTTTTAGCAGTTGTTTATTAGAGTTATTAGGGCTTCTTTTTATACTATTGTGTCATCTGCAAATAGTGACAGTTGTAGCACTTGCTTTTTTATTTGGATGCATTTCATTTTGTCTTCTTTCCTAATTACTGTGAATAGGACTTCTAATACTAGGTTGAAAACAAAGTGGATAGAGTGGACATCCATGTCTTCTTCATGACTGTAAAGAAAGTTTTCAAATTTTTGCTATTAAGTATGGCATTTGGTATGGATGTGTCATGTATGGTCTTTATGACATTGAAATACATTTCCTCTATACCTGCTTTGTTGAGAGTGTTTATCATAGAGTTGAATTTGTCAAATGCTTTTCTCTGCATCCATTGAGATTATATAATTTTTATCCATTTTGTTAATATGGGGTATCATGTTGATTGAGTCATGAACTCACAGAATTTTAAAAATGAAAGCAAACATTCAGAGACAACTGGGACAATATCAAGGGATAATTGAAATTTTAGAAGTTGAGAAAATAAATTTTTAGAAAATGAAGTAAATAATGACAAACATTTTTCCAAATATAATAACAAATGTAAACTCACAGATTTAGGAAGCTCAAAAATTCTGAAGTAGGATGAATATAAAGAAAATTATATCCAGGCACATTACGGTCCAACTATTGAAAACCAAAGATAAGAAAATCTTAAAAGCAGCATATAAAAGTGACCGCCAGTCTATGTTCAATACAGGATACAGGATCCTTGGGGCTGGCACACAGGATGATCCAGGGAGATGATATGGGGTGGTAGGTGGGAGGGGGCTTCGGCATTGGGAGATCTGGTACACCTATGGCCAATTCATGTCAATGTATGGCAAAACAAATACAGTATTGTAATGTAGGGAAATAATAATAATAAAAAAATTAAAAAAAAAAGTGACACATTATAAGGTGAAAATTACAGGTAACTTACCATCATATAAAATTGGGTCCAGATGACAGTGCTAAAGCATTGTTAGAGAACTGAAAGAAAAAACTGTCAATGCAGAAATCAATATACTTTCAAAAATTAATGTAAAATGAAAGCATAATTTGATGAATCAAAAGCTAAGAAAAATTTGAGTAGAATTGTGCTTTCAAAAATGCTAATGTTAATCAGATTAGAAAGACTGGAAAATAGTGGGGTTGGTGAATGAAGTTATACTGTTGCAAGTTTATATATTTTATTTTATACAGTACAATGATAACCTTAAATCACCTATAATATATATTAAAATATAAATGGTAATTGCCAGAGAAAATGTTTAAAATACAGAGGTATAACTGAAAAGACAATAATAAAGGAAATAAAATATATACTAAACTAATTTTATTAAACTAAAAGTGATTAAAAAGGAAACATTAGAGAAAAAAAGAAATGGAATTTATAGTTAAAAAAAGCAAAATGATAGTATTAAATGCAATCATTTAAATTTAGATTTAGAATTATATTTAGAATTATATTTAGAAACAAATGAACTGATACTCTAATGGAACGTATATTTGTCAGACTGGCCAAAATGCAAGACCAAAATATATTCTGTTTACATGTGGTAAGCTTTAAATAAAAATGTATAAATAGATTTAAATAATTATATGGGAATACATTTTCAGGTAAACACTAATCATAAGAAAGAATGTCCAACAAGAGCAGAAACAGAAATTAATGAACACAGTCCTAGGCCATGACAGTAAATGTATAGTCAAGCTCATCTTTTGTGAATATGGCCTCCTTCTGTTCCTCCTTTCTTAAGTCAAGTGAGCAAGGGGTAGCATTTGATAAATCAGTTGCTGCCTGTTCTCTGAGGTCAGCAGATTACCATTAGCTGGGTTCCATGTTTGTCTGGGCTCTGCATTCGGGAGGGGTTGTTGGATGGTCTCCCTGATCAGTCTGGGCCAGTGGCTTGTGCTCCTTGGTTTGATGGATTCACTAGTAGAGCTCTGCAGTCACCTCTGATCAGGCAAGGTCACAGACTATGTTCCCTTACAGGGTGGTGACATATGTTCCACTATTGGCAAAGTTTTGAGCTGAGCTCTGCAGTTAATCCTGGTATGGTGGGGTCTTAGGCTGTGCATCCTAACCAGATGGTGCCATTGACTAAACTCTGTGTCCAGGCAGGGCCACAAGCTGGGCTTTATGGTAAAATAAGTTCTCAGGCTATGTTCTGTGATCAGAGATGCAGACTGTGTCCCAAAGTTAAATGAGGCTGCAGGATGCATTTTGTGGCCAGATAGACATCTGGCTGTACTCTGCTGTTGGGTGAGGTCACTGGCTATGTTCTTTAATTGGGAGGTGCCTGCAAGTGTATCCTGCAGCTGAGTGGGCTAGAAACTGCACTCTGAGGTCAGATGGGGTCATTGTTGAGACTTCCTGGTCAAGTGGGGCTGTGAGCTATGTTCCATGATAATGTAGGTCATTGCCTGTGGCCTTTCTGGGCAAGGCCACAGGCTGTCTTCAACAATCTATCAAAGCTATAGGCTGGACTCTGCTTAAGCTGGGCTTTGTGGTTGGGCAGAACCATAGTCTGGGTTACGACATTGTTCAGGGTCACTGTTTAGACTCTGGTAATGATAGGGCTTCCCTGGTGGCTCAGAGGTTAAAGCGTCTGCCTCTAATGCAGGAGACCCGAGTTCGATCCCTGGGTTGGGAAGATCCCCTGGAGAAGGAAATGGTAACCCACTCCAGTATTCTTGCCTGGAGAATCCCATGGACGTAGAAGCCTGGTAGGTTATGTCCACAGGGTCGCAAAGAGTCGGACACGACTGAGAGACTTCACTCACTCACTCACTCACTCACTCAATGTGGGGCCAAATGCTATACTTAACAGTTGTGCAGTACTGTTGGCCTAGCTCCCTACTCAATGTGTCTATAACGTAGCCTCTGTGTCTGCCTGGGGTCTCTGCTCAGCTTTCTTTGTTGAGCAGGATCTGAGGCTATAATTCAGATTTGTTTCCCTGCCAGGGTGGGAAGTCACATGGGCTCCAGATCCAGTAAGACTTGTGCTAGGCACCTGAGTCAGGCAGAACTATTCACTGAGCTTGGCCAGATGGGGGCAGGCCTTGGCTCTGCTCTGCAGATGGCAGAGCTACTTTGGGAGCTCTGCTAAAGCACCACTGCAGGGAGGCATGCAGTCTGAGACCTGAACACTTTTCACTTTAAACCCTACCCCTTCTCCATCTCTTTCTGCTCTCCAGAGATGAAGCTTAGCAGAGTTTCTAGTGATCCCTGTGAGATGAGATCTGGGTGGGCCTCCAAGGAAGCATACTGCAGTGTTGGCAAAGCAAGAACTGAACCTTAGATTTTCTTTTTCCTGCTGGAGAGACTAGGTCCAGAGAGGCCCTCTTGGTGTGGTGCTGTGCAGGCTAGCACAGGAGCATGCAGAGTGTAACCATTTTTCTTAACCTTCTGTTGCGGTCTTTCTCCATCTCTGTGGAGTCAGGGGAGTGCTTCAGTCTCATCTCTGGGGACTGGGATTTCCTCAGTGGCGCCTTGTCCTTGGGTAGTTGCTAACTGATCTTAAGAGAAGTGAAGTCAGGAACAATCTGTGTCTCCATCCCGATGATGTTGCCCAGAAATATTATTTTCATGGTGAAAAAACAAAGCTAAATAAACATGAAATAAGCATGAAACAAATGGAATTTCTAATACCACACACGAAAGTATTTCATTTTGAAATGAAATTTAAACATAGTCACTATCCACTGAAGACAAAAAGCTTAATTTTGTATAGCATCATGAATAGAAATTTTAATTCTTATGTTGAATATTAGATAACTATGTACCAAATAATATGTTGGTTGATTAGAATACTCATTCTGACCTCTCTACCACTTCTGCTCAAAGATTTCCATTTTTAATATATAAAATATACGAAATATTAACGAAATTTGGGGATTTACGAATATGACTCCGTTCAGACCATAAGGTCATTGGAATATCATGCAAAATTGTTAGTATGTATGTCTTTGAAACTTGTTTCTATTTATTCTTTATGTAGTTTGTTAGTCATGAGACTAGCAACCTCTCTGAATTGGCTTTCTTTTTAAAATGCATAGCAGACACATGTTAATATGTCTAAATGGTCCTTTCCTCCATTTTCTTGATTTTTGATTCATGTGCAAAATTGTGAATCAGATTGAATTGCCTAAACGAATCCTCACACTCCTACAAACTTCCTGTGTGTTTGCACCCTGTCTGTTTGAACGTTTATATTTAGAATTCTCATCATGCCCAGGGAGTAAGAAATATACAACAGAAACATCTGTTCCTCTTGGCAAAATTATTTCATGCTTTTTTACTTTTGCAGGGTCAAGAAAAATACCTAGGGATTATTTTCATATCTGAGGGGTTTAACATTTCTTCTTTATAATCTTAGCCTTATTGCAATGATTTAAACACACACACAAACACACACACCCACTGTACACATGAGACGGAGAAATGCACACAATGGTGAGATCAATAGAAAAAATTGTTTTCCTTTTTTAGATATGTGATTTTTTTTTTCTTAGCAGTTTTCCCAGCTTATTAAAGAGTAAAGAAACCACTTTTTACTGACCCAGCCCATGTTTCTTCTGCTTCATTCCCACACTCACTCAGGTCACCTTTAGATTTTATAAGTATGAAATAGATATTTTAAAAATAAAAGCAAATATTCTTTGACATCAGCTTATCTGGTTGCTCCCCAGTTACCTAAGGTCAAAACTCTAAAGTGTATTTATATACTTTGGCAGAACTGGAGGCTGAATTCACTTTTTAGAAATATGATAAAAATCACAGCTGAATGTGGTATGGCTTTCTGTTAATTCTTGCTGGGTAAAGCCTGAAGCAGAGAGTTCCCTTTCTAAGTGGCTTTTGACACGGGTGCCCCAGGGAAAAGAAAAAAATGATAATTTTAACATCCCTCCTCCCTGTCTAATCCCTTGTTCAAAATCTAAAATCCATCTAAGCCTGTGGGGCCAAGTAATTTTTTTGAAGGCTAACAATAGCCCCCAAACAAGATAAAGCCTTTAATATTATTACTTATTTTATAATGAATATCTCTAATGTATTATTATCTTTTACTTGATAGAAATCAAGTTGTTACCAACTGTGCTGGAAATCACAAAGGTCTTGCTAATGGGAAGTGGCTTTAAAACTTAGAGGATGTGAATATTAAATTAATTATGGTTTAGAACCTTCAATTGCTAGATTTAAAATTATTGGGTATAAAGATTAATTCAATATTTATCTAAGATGTATTGTTAAAAATAAGAAGGTGGTGTTTGTTAGTGTTGTTCAGTCACTGAGTTGTGTCCCACTCTTTGTGACACCATGGACTAATAGCACTCAAGGCTCCTCTGTTCATAGGCTTCTCCAGGGAAGAATACTGGAGAATACTGGGTTGCCATTTCCTTCTCTGGGGGATCTTCCCAGACCAGGGATCAAACCATGTCTCCTACATTGGCAGGCAAATCATTCTACAACTGGCCACCAGGGAAGGTATACCAGAACCAAATTTTAATATTAGAGTAAAATAAGACTGTGACGGAGAACATCTATTCCCGAGGGAACATATTTAGAATATTGATGTTGTTCAGTCACTAAGTTGTGTCCAACTATTTGCAACCCCATGAACTGCAGCATGCCAGGTTCACCTGTCCTTCACTCCCAGAGTTTGCACAAACTTATGTCCATTGAGTCACTGACACCACTCAACAATATCATCCTCCACTGCCCTCTTCTCTTCTTACTTTTCAATCTTTCCTAGCATAAGTGTCTTTTCCATGAATCAGCTCTTCACCTCAGGTGGCCAAAGTATTGAAGCTTCAGCTTCAGCATAGGTCCTTCCAATGAATATTCAGGATTGATTTCCTTTAAGACTGACTGGTTTGAATTCCTTGATGTCCAAGGGATTGAAGAATCTTCTCCAGCGCCACAATTCAAAAGCATCAATTCTTTGGCACTCAGACATCTTTATGATCCAACTCTCACATCCATACATGACTCCTGGAAAAACCATAGCTTTGACTGTATTGACCTTCATTGGCAAAATTATGTCTCTGCTTTTTGATACCCTGTCTAAGCTTGCCATGGCTTTTTTCCTAAGGAGCAAGTGTCTTTTAATTTTGTGGCTGCAATCACTGTCTGCAGTGACTTTAGAGCCCAAAAGAAGAAAATCTGTCACTGTTTCCATTTTTTTCCCATCTATTTGCCATGAAGTTCTGGGACGGATGCCCTTAGCTTTTTTTTATGTTGAGAGCTTTTTCACTCTCTTGTTTCACCTTCATCAAGAGGCTTTTTAGTTCCTCTTAGCTTTCTGCCATTACAGTGGTATCATCTGCATATATAAGGTTATTGATATTTCTTCTGGCAATCTTGATACCAGCTTGTGGAATGTCTTACATTATAGAATGTGTTTTATTCTATGGCACTCACTTTAAAAAATATATTTAGCAGCTTTTTGAGATATAATTCACATGCAATAGGGCTTCTCTGGTAACTCAGATGATAACGAATCTGCTTGTAATACAGGAGATCTGGATTCAGTCCCTGGGTCAGAAAGATCCCCTAGGGAAGAGAATGGCAATTCACTTCAGTATTCTTGCCTGGAGGATTCCAAGACAGAGGAGCTTGGTAGGCTAGGGTCCATGGGGTCCCAAAGAGTTGGACACAACTGAGCAACAAAAACAATTTACCCATTCAAAGAGTTTAATTCATTGGTTATAAAACATCTTGAAGAAAGCATAGAAAATATTTACTTTGGTTTAAGTAAAAGTTTCTTAGGTATGGAAACAAAAAGGACACACAAAAGAAACGAACCAAAAATCTCCTCTTTGAAAGTCTCTACTAAAGGCATGGAAACATAAACCATAAATGGGAACAAAATATTTAGAAGTCATATAATTCTGTGGTCTCCAATCTTTTTGGCACCAGGGACTGGTTTTTTAAAAGATAATTTTTCCATGTACCATAGAGTAGGGGGATGGTTTGGGGATGATTCAAGTGCATTACGTTTAATTTTTACTTTATTTCTATTATTGTTACATCAGCTTCACCTCAGATCATCAGACATAGATCTCAGAAGTTGGGGACCCTAGATATAATATGTAAAAGACTTTTTATCACATATGAATATTTAAGAAAGGCTCTCAAAGTATAATAAAATAACAGAATGTAAATTTTTTTAAACAAAATATTTCTAATGTTAATTTGAAAGAGCCCATGAAAATCCAAGGAGCCCATGAAATGATACTCTACATCATCAGTCATTTAGATAAATACAAATTCAAATCACTTTTATATACCATTAAAGACCTAGTAGAATGGGTAAATTTTAAAGAATGACAAGGCAAGTCATTGAAACCATGGGACATTAAAAATGGTACAACCACTTTGGAAAAAAGATAGCAGTTAAGTTTTTAAAAGTTAAAAAGCAGTTAGCTTTTTCTAAAGTTAAACCTCAGTTCAGTTCAGTAGCTCAGTCGTGTCCAACTCTTTGCGACCCCATGAATTGCAGCATGCCAGGCCTCCCTGTTCATTACCAATTCCTGGAGTTCACTCAAACTCATGTCCATCGAGTTGATGATGCCATCCAGTCATCTCATCCTCTGTCGTCCTCTTCTCCTCCTGCCCCTAATCCCTCCCAGAATCAGAGTCTTTTCCAATGAGTCAACTCTTTGCATGAGGTGGCCAAAGTACTGGAGTTTCAGCTTTAGAATCATTCCTTCCAAAGAACACCCAGGACTGATCTCCTTTGGAATGGACTGGCTGGATCTCCTTGCAGTCCAAAGGACTCTCAATAGTCTTCTCCAACACCACAGTTCAAAAACATGAATTCTTCTGCGCTCACCTTTCTTCACTCAGAATGTGGTCCACTGGAGAAGGGAATGACAAACCACTTCAGTATTCTTGCCTTTAGAACCCCATGAAGAGTATGAAAAGTTAAACCTATTGCTACCACAATAGTCATTCCACTCTCTGCCACTTGAGAGGCAGGTAAGCATATGTCCATACACGGGGATATTTACATACATATGAACATCCATACGTGCAAACATTTACAACAGCTTTATTTATAATGGCTCAAAACTGGATAAAGCTCAAATATCCATCAACAGGTGAATAGATACACAAATTGTGGTATAGTTGTGCAATTGATTTAACAACTGGTAAAAAGAAAAACTATTGATGCACAGTCAATATGGGTGCATAATCTCAAAATAGTTATGCAAGGCCAAAAATATCTGTATGATTCCATTTATATAAGTTATCTTAAGTAAAAAAATAACTTTTGGAAAGAGATAAAGGATGATATATATTTGCTCAATATTTGGTAGCTGCATAGTACTTCTCTTCCCTCCAAAATCTTAAATACATAACAACATGCATCTGAATAACTACAGATACAATTAAGACTTAAAAAATTTATTCAGCTGATACCATCAAACTCTAAAAGTCAAGTCATCTAAGAAAAGTTTTTTTTTTCAAAAATGTTTTTCAGCTCAGTTATTAAATGATTATCATCCCGGTGTATTTCAGAGCTTTCCCAACTCTTTACTAAGTCTCCTAAAACTCTTGGTGAGTTCTGAGCACAAGACAAATGAAAAGGACAATAAACAAGACCATATTGAGGCACTAAAATTATGGAACTGGAGTTAGAACTCTTTGAAGATTTAAAACAGGTGGGGAAAAGAATGAAAATACACTCATAAATATATTCCCCAGTCAACAGCAGTCAGACCGTTCAAAAAGTATGCATGAAAGCCTGAGTGATTTCTAGTACTTTTAGCATCTGCTGATACTACTAGTTGAAACAGGCAAGCATTGTTATTTCCATAATAATGACTTTTGAACGTGGGCATGACCATAAGGTAAGGTATTGGATCAATGAACAGGTACACACAGGAGATGTATTTTAAAGATTATTTCTCTGTAACATGCAACCAATTTATAGGCTTTAAACTGCAAAGAACTTGCTAGTGTCCAGTAATACACAGCATGTAAAGCAGCAAAAACAACATATGATTATCAAGAGCAGCCATTTAAAGTAGCAGAGAGTGAATGACTGAGAGGTGTATTTGCTTTTTATGAATATAGTAATGGCTATATATTTGTCATACTTTTCACTGAATTTAATACTGCTCTGTTTAGGCTTTAGTCTTTTTGAATATTGAACAGTGAGATTTAAAAGCACATCCTTAATATCAACTGTTTACAGGAATTGGAAAATAGAAAGTATAAAAATTGAATAACTAATAAAGAGAATATGGACATTAAAAGGTTTCTATAATATGAAAAAACACAAAGGCAAATATATTCCAATTATTAAGTAACAGACAATAAACATTAAAGAATTCTTAGATTTTTCTCTCTCAACAACAATGATTTTTCTTTCTGGGAATTGCATACAAAGAAGACAAGGAAAATATCTTTAGTGCATTAAAAGTGATATTAGAAAATTATGTAAGCACTTTTTTTTATAGAGCAGAGAAGCTATTTTCACTTAGCCATTTAATCATTATCTGTTCTTGCCACAGATTCACACTGTACTTTTTATGAGGCTGATTATGTATTAGAGACACTGTAATAAGTCTGCTTTTTCCTTCATCCCTCTAATCCCTTCTCCATGATTTAACAATATGGCCTTTCTTACTTAATCAGACTGGTTGCCTTGCTCTCTATTTTCTCTCTAGAGCCTCTGCCTTCTCCCTCTCTGCTCTGAATTTCTATCTCTTTACCTGTATAAGAGATTTTAATATATTCTTTATCATTTTGACCCCCTCAATTTCATATACTAGTCTTGTCTTGCCTTCAGTTCAGTTGCTCAGGCATGTCCGACTCTGAAACCCCATGAACGGCAGCATAACAAGCCTCTCTGTCCATCAGCAACTCTGGAGTCTACCCAAACTCATGTCCATTGAGTCAGTGATGCCATACAACCATCTCATCCTCTGTCGTCTCCTTCTCCTCCTGCCCTCAATCCTTCTGAGCATCAGAGCCTTTTCAAATGAGACAGCTCCTCGCTTCAGGTGGCCAAAGTATTGGAGTTTCAGCTTCAACAGCAGTGCTACCAATGAACACCCAGGACTGACCTCCTTTAGGATGATGGCCGGGTTGGATCTCCTTGCAGTCCAAGGGACTTTCAAGAGTCTTCTCCAACACCATAGTTCAAAAGCACCAATTCTTTGGTGCACAGTTTTCTTTATAGTCCAAATCTCACATCCATACATGACAAATGGAAAAACCATAACCTTGAATAGACAGACCTTTTTGGCAAAGTAATGTCTCTGCTTTTGAATATGATGTCTAGGTTGGTCATAACTTTTCTTCCAAGGAGTAAGCGTCTTTTAATTGCATGCTTGCAGTCACCATCAGCAGTGATTTTGGAGCCCCCCAAAATAAAGTCAGCCACTATTTGCACTGTTTCCCCATCTATTTCCATTGAAATGATGAGACTGGATGCCATGATCTTAGTTTTCTGAACGTTGAGCTTTAAGCCAACTTTTTCACTCTCCTCTTTCACTTTCATAAGAGGCTCTTTAGTTCCTTTTCAGTTTCTGCCATAAGGGTGTCATCTGCATATCTGAGGTTATTGATATTTCTCACGGCAATCTTGATTCCAGTTTATGCTTCATCCAGTCTAGTGTTTCTCATGATGTACTCTGCATTTAAGTTAAATAAACAGGGTGACAATATACAGCTTCGATGTACTCCTTTTCCTATTTGGAACCAGTCTGTTGTTCCATGTCAAGTTCTAACTGTTGCTTCCTGACCTGCATACAGGTTTCTAAAGAGGCAGGTCAGGTGGTCTGGTATTCCCATCTCTTTCAGAATTTTCCAGTTTCTTGTGATGCACACAGTCAAAGGCTTTGGCATAGTCAATAAAGTAGAAATAGATGTTTTTCTGGAACTCTCTTGCTTTTTCCATGATCTGGCGGATGGTGACAATTTGATCTCTGGTTCCTCTGCCCTTTCTAAAACCAGCTTGAACATCTGGAAGTTCGTGGTTCAGTTATTGGTAAATCCTGACTTGGAGAATTTTGAGCATTACTTAACTAGGGTGTGAGATGAGTGCAATGGTGTGGTAGTTTGAGGATTCTTTGGCATTGCCTTTCTTTGGGATTAGAATGAAAACTGACCTTTTCCAGTCCTGTGGCCACTGCTAAATTTTCCAAATTTGCTGGCATATTGAGTTCAGCACTTTCACAGCATCATCTTTCAGGATCTGAAATAGCTCACTGGAATTCCATCACCTCCAATAGCTTTGTTCATAATGATGCTTTCGAAGGCACACTTGACTTCACTTCCCGGGATGTCTGGCCCTAGGTGAGTTACCACACCATTGTGATTATCTGGGTTGTGAAGACCTTTTATGATACAGTTCCTCTGTGTATTCTTACCACCTCTTCTTAAAATCTTCTGCTTCTGTTAGGTCCATACTATTTCTGTCCTTTATTGTGCCCATCTTTGCATGAAATGTTCCCTTGGTATCTCTAACTCTCTTGAAGAAATCTCTAGTCTTTCCCATTCTGTTATTTTCCCCTATTTTTTTTTGCATTGATCACTGAAGAAGGCTTTCTTATCTCTTCTTACTAGTCTTTGGAACTCTGCATTCAGATTCTTATATCTTTCCTTTTCTCCTTTGCTTTTCACTTCTCTTGTTTTAACAGCTATTTGTAAGGCCTCCTCAGACAGCCATGTTGCTTTTTTGCATTTCTTTCCCATGGGGATGGTCTTGATCCCTGTCTCTTGTACAATGTCACAAACCTCTGTCTATAGTTCATCAGGCACTCTCTCTATCAGATCTAGACCCTTAAATCTATTTCTCACTTCCACTGTTTAATCATAAGGGATTTGATTTAGGTTATACTTGAATGCTCTAGTGATCTCCCCTTCTTTCTTCAGTTAAGTCTGAATTTGGCAATAAGGAGCTGATTATCTGAGCCACAGTCAGCTCCCAGTCTTGTTTTTGCTGACTGTATAGAGCTTCTCCATCTTTGGCTGCAAAGAATACAATCAATCTAATATCCATGTTGACCATCTGGTGATGTCCATATGTAGAGTCTTCTCTTGTTTTGTTGGAAGAGGGTGTTTGCTATGACCAGTGCATTCTCTTGGTAAAACTCTATTAGCCTTTGCCCAGCTTCATTCTGTATTCCAAGGCCAAATTTGTCCTATACCCCAGGTGTTTCTTGACTTCCTACTTTTGCATTCCAGTCCCCTATAATGAAAAGGACATCTTTTTTGGGTGTTAGTTCTAAAAGGTCTTGTAGGCCTTCATAGAACCGTTCAACTTCAGCTTCTTCAGCGTTACTGGTGGGGCATAGGCTTAGATCACTGTGATATTGAATGGTTTGCCTTGGAAAAGAACAGAGATCATTCTGTCGCTTTTGAGATTACATCCAAGTACTGCATTTCAGAGTCTTTTGTTGACCATGATGGCTACCCCATTTCTTCTAAGGGATTCCTGCCCACAGTAGTAGATATAATGGTCATCTGAGTTAAATTCACCCATTCCAGTCCATTTCAGTTGCTGATTTCTTGAATGTCAATGTTCACTCTTGCCATCTCCTGTTTGATCACTTCCAATTTGCCTTGATTCATGGACCTAACATTCCAGGCTCCTATGCAATATTGCTCTTTACAGCATTGGACCTTGCTTCTATCACCAGTCACATCTACAACTGGGTATTGTTTTTGCTTTGGCTCTGTATTTTCATTCTTTTGGAGTTATTTCTCTACTGATCTCCAGTAGCATTTTGGGCACCTACTGACCTGGGGAGTTCCTCTTTCAGTATCCTGTCATTTTTCCTTTTCATACTGTTCATGGGGTTCTCAAGGCAAGAATACTGAAGTTGTTTGCCATTCCCTTGTCCAGTGGACCACATTCTGTCAGACCTCTCCACCATGACCCATCCATCCTGGGCGGCCCCCCCCATGGCATGGCTTAGTTTCATTGAGCTAGACAAGGCTGTGGTTCATGTGATCAGACTGACTAATTTTCTGTGATTATTGTTTCAGTGTGTTCACCCTCTGATGCCCTCTCACAACACCTACTGTCTTACTTGGGTTTCTCTTACCTCAGACGTGGGGTATCTCTTCACGACTGCTCCAGCAAAGTGCAGCCACTGTTCCTTACATTGGACGAGGGGCATCTCCTCAGGGTGGGCCCCTCCTAACCTTGAGCATGGAGTAGCTCCTCTTGGCCCTCCTGCACTGAGGCAGCTTCTGCTCCTTGGATGTGGGGTTGCTCCTCTTGGCCACAGCCCCTGACCTCAGGTGTGAGGTATTTCCTCTCGGCTGCCACCACTGACCTCGGACACGGGGTAGCTCCTCTCAGCCATGCTTCTGCCTGGTCAGTTGCAGCATCAGTGTGCTAATACAAATATTTAGGATGGCTATATGAAATGTTGTTTTAGTTGCTAACTTGTCTCCAACTCTTTTGCAACCCCTGTGATGGTAGCCCACCTGACTTCTCTGTCCATGGGATTTCCTAGGCAAGAATACTGGAGTGGGTTGCCATTTTCTTCACCAGGGGATCTTCACCACCCAGAGATAGAACTCATATCTCCTGCACTGGAAGGCAATTCTTTACCACTGAGCCACTATGGAAACCTGACATGAAATGTTATATAACACATCTTGCAAATGAAACATACAATGAGGCCTCTACGTTTTCCATTTGTCCACTTTAAATACTATATGCTTTGAAATAATTAAAAGATTATTCAAATTTCCTTCATAGAATACTTGCATGCAAGAGCTACTAAAGATTGATATAACTATGTTGATTAACTACATGAATTTTACAAATTGTGTTGACATTCATGTTGCAGTATTCTGAAATAATGAAATAAATTAATAAA
>SJYF01000017.1:4288997-4299592 GCA_006410515.1 Procapra przewalskii | reverse complement strand
TGTTGTGAAAGAGCAATTTAAAATATAGATATATATACACATGCTCACATAAAAAATCAATACAAGAAAAGGTATCAGTAAGCATACAGTCCATCATGAAAACTGAAAAGTATTTCTGAAGCTTAACATAATTAAGAAATTATTCTTAGAAAGAAGGTAAAATAACAAAATTGGTGAAAATTGGAAATTAGAATTGAATTCTAGATAATACAAAACAAACATATTCTGACCTGGTATGAGTCTTGTCTGTACTCTGGGTGAAGACACTGTAGACACTGCTTCTTCTTATTGCAATATTAAAGAGAAGTTTAAATATAGGTATTGCACATTTGGGCTTCCCTGGTGTCTCAGGTGGCAAAGTCCCACCTGCAATGCTGGAGACCTGGGTTCAATCCCTGTGTTAGGAAGATCCCCTGGAGAATGACATGGCAACACACCCTAGTATTCTTGCCTGAAGAATCCATGGACAGAGGAGCCTAGCGGGCTATAGCCCATGGAGTCGCAGAGAGTTGAATGTGACTGAGTGACAAACATTTTCACTTTACTGAACATTTAAGATTACCTACTAAGCCAATATACAAATAAACAAATAGATACAGCTTCCAAAACTCTAGGGGAAGAAAATAACTCTGTAAAGGAAAGGATAATAGATAACAAACAGAAAATAACATGATAAGTTCAGTTCAGTCACTCAGTCTTATCCGACTCTTTGTGACCCCATGAACTGCAGCACGCCAGGCCTCCCTTTCCATCACCAATCACTGGAGTCCACCCAAACCCATGTCCATTGAGTCGGTGATGCCATCCAACCATCTCATCCTCTGTTGTCCCCTTCTCCTCCTTCCCCCAATCTTTTCCAGCATCAGGGTCTTTTCAAATGAGTCAGCTCTTTGCATGAGGTGGCCAAAGTATTGGAGTTTCAGCTTCAACATCACTCATTCCAATGAACACCCAGGACTAATCTCCTTTGGGATGGACTGGTTGGATCTCTTTGCAGTCCAAAGGACTCTCAAGAGTCTTCTTCAATACCACAGTTCAAAAACATCAATTCTTCAGCACTCAGCTTTCTTTATAGTCTAACTCACACATCCATACATGACCACTGGAAAAACCATAGCCTTGACTAGACTGCCCTTTGTTGGCAAAGTAATGTCTCTGATTTTTAATATGCTGTCTAGGCTAGTCATAACTTTCCTTCCAAGGAGTAAGTGTCTTTTAATTTCATGGCTGCAATCTCCATCTGCAGTGATTTTGGAGCCCAGAAAAATAAAGTCACCCACTGTTTCCACTGTTTCACCATCTATTTGACATGAAGTGATGGGACTGGATGCCATGATCTTAATTTTCTGAATGTTGAGCTTTAAGCCAACTTTTTCACTCTCCTCTTTCCCTTTCATCAAGAGGCTCTTTAGTTCTTCACTTACTGCCATTAAGGGTGGTGCAATCTGCATATCTGAAATTATTGATAATTCTCCCAGCAATCTTGATTCCAGCTTGTGCTTCCTCCAGCCCAGCATTTCTCATGATGTACTCTACATATAAGTTAAATAAGCAGGGTGACAATATACAGCTTTGACGTACTCCTTTTCCTATTTGGAACCAGTCTCTGTTCTATGTCCAGTTCTAACTGTTGCTTCTTGGCCTGAATATAGGTTTCTCAAGAGGCAGGTCAGGTGGTCTCGTATTCCCATCTTTTCAGAATTTTCCACAGTTTATTTTGATCCACACAGTCAAAGGTTTGGGCATAGTCAATAAAACAGAAATAGATGTTTTTCTGGAACTCTCTTGCTTTTTTGATGATCCAGCAGATGTTGGTAATTTGATCTCTTGTTCCTCTGCCTTTTCTAAATCCAGGTTGAACATCTGTAAGTTCACGGTTCACATATTGCTGAAGGCTGGCTTGGAGAATTTTGAGCATTACTTTACTAGCATGTGAGATAAGTGCAATTGTGTGGTAGTTTGAGCATTCTTTGGCATTGCTTTTTTGGGGGACTGGAATGAAAACTGACCTTTTCCAGTCCTGTGGCCACTGCTGAGTTTTCCAAATTTGCTGGCATATTGAGTGCAGCACTTTCACAGCATCATCTTTCAGGATTTGAAACAGCTCAACTGGAATTCCATCACCTCCACCAGCTCTGTTTGTAATGATGCTTCCTAAGGCCCACTTGACTTCATGTTCCAGGATCTCTGGCTCTAGGTGAGTGTGAGTGTTCATTCCATCATGATTATCTGGGTCCCAAAGATCTTTTTTTGTATACTTCTGTGTATTCTTGCCACCTCTTCTTAACATCTTCTGCTTCTGTTAGGTCCATACCATTTCTGTCCTTTATTGAGCCCATAGTTGCATGAAATGTTCCCTTGGTATCTCTAATTTTCTTGAAGATAGCTCTAGTCTTTCCCGGTCTATTGTTTCCCTCTATTTCTTTGCAATAATGACTGAGAAAGGCTTTCTTATCTCTCCTTGCTATTCTTTGGAACTCACCATTCAAATAGACTTATCTTTCTTTTTATCCTTTGCTTTTTGCTTCTCTTCTTTTCATGACTATTTGCTCAGACAGCCATTTTGCATTTTTGCATTTCTTTTTCTTGGGGATGGTCTTGATTCCTGTCTCCTGTACAATGTCACAAACCTCTATTCATAGATCATCAGGCACTCTATCAGATCTAGTCCCTTAAATCTATTCTCAATTCCACTGTATAGTCAACTCCTTATTCCTTGTATTCACTGTATCATGAACTCCTTATTGCCAAATTCAGAGTTAAGTGAAGAAAATGGGGAAAACCACTAGCCCATTCAGGTAT
The DNA here is from genome assembly GCA_006410515.1 of Procapra przewalskii. Classification (NCBI taxonomy): domain Eukaryota; kingdom Metazoa; phylum Chordata; class Mammalia; order Artiodactyla; family Bovidae; genus Procapra; species Procapra przewalskii. The sequence goes on along the minus strand of SJYF01000017.1, from coordinate 4,296,790 downwards.
GACCTAAGTCAAATCCCTTATGACTAAACAACATGATCGTGGTATTTTAAAAATGTAGTATTTATTAAATTGAAATGGTTAAATTCCCCTTAGAAGATGGTTATAAGATGGAAGTCAGCCCATTAAATTAGATCAAAGTGTAGAGTTTGAAAAGCCCTGTAACTGGGCTCCAGGACATCCTAACCACAGTCAGTGAAAAGCCTTGTCAGCAGTTCAGTTCAGGCGCTCAGTCTGATTCTTTGTGACCCCACGGACTGCAGCATGCTGGGCTTCCCTGTCCATCACCAACTCCTGGAGTTTACTCAAGCTCATGTCCATTGAGTCGGTGATGCCCTCCAACCGTCTCATCCTCTGTGGTCCCCTTCTCCTCCCACTTTCAATCTTTCCCATCATCAGGGATTTTCAGCTGGTGACCAGTCAAAAGACAATTTCCTCTGTGTCTCTGGAGGTTCTGAAAGGCTCTACATTTAGTTCTATGCACCTTAGATTTTTATATTATTTAAGTCTCTCACAAACCAATGGAGAAAAAGAAAACACTTTCATTTTCTAGATAAAGAAAATGAAACAAATAATTCCATAAATATCATACAGTGTACAAGTGGGAGAGATGGGTTTAAGAACCTAAGGAACTTTGGCCTGCACTCTTAAACCTGAAGTTATAACACTATTTTATTTGATCGTTTTTCCCCATATACTATCTTTAAAAACAAAAACAAAAATAAAAATGTGACATTGATACAGAGCATCAATGCCTAGATGGGATCTAATATTTACTCTGTGTTTTAAAAAAAATGTAGTAATATGGCCTTAAAATTCAGGGGCAACTATCTACCGATAAAAAAAGACACACTTTACAGACACATCCAAATGCCTTGAGCAGCCATGCAATTGAGTCCAGGTCAATGGAACATGAGGTAAAATGCAGCTTTCAGATTATGCTCCTAAAGAACATGGGGGTGCCTTTTTATTTTCCCAAATCTGACTGGTTGAAATATCTTGCTAAAGAATCTCCTTGGGTATGTGAGCAAAGGCAGCATCTTAAGGGATGACAGAACAATAAAATGGAAGACTAGTCCTCTATCTCTGGAGTATTTTCATTTGTGTTATTGTTCTAGAAATAAACATATAACTTTAAAATCTACTTTTAGTTATATATTGTTGCATGATTTGTAATTATAAGAAACTTACACAGAATTTGATTTCAGATGTAGAACTACAGTTACAAGTCTCAAACACCAATCATCAGCTTGTTTGTGTGGCAGTCCCAAGCACACAGATGTTGTAAGCAAGAACTTTAGCTACCTTTGTTGTGTAAAACAAAATATTTGTTACCAGCCTTATCCAATAGAATTTTCTGTGATGGTAGAAATTTCAGAAGTCTGAATACCAGGCACAAGTGTCTATGGCTTAAGGGGGTGGGATAGGGGAAAAAAATCAGAATATTGAAAAAGTGTTGCTTTCTTAGTAACATTTGTAGCAAAATCTTGTTATAGAGACAGCATCCTGGAATAGTTATAGAAATTTCAAAGAAGAAATACTTGAGAACACAGTTTTGATAAGGGGAATTGTTGTGGTTGTGGCTTTTTTTTCTTCTTCTTCTTCTTTCAGTAATTCTGATAATTTCAACCCTGGCAAGGCTGAAAAAGATAACTGCTTTTGTAGACCAAACTAAAGCAGTGGTAAAACATGATTCTGAGGACACAACTTTGAAAACCAATGAAACTGTAGCCTTACAGATTTAAACAACGGTCATTGAGTTATTTCATAGACAGAAGGAAACTCAACAGCAAAATTCAGAGGGTGGTTATTGCTGCTCTACTCAAGCCTTTGTTTCAGATAGCCTCAAGGTAAACACCATGAAGGAATGTGGAGTAGGGAATGCATAGAATACAGAGTAAAATAACTTTTCAGGATTAGAAATTATGTCTAGAATATAAACTTGTCTTTTTCTCCTCATTCATGGTAGTGTATGAAAGTAAACAGAAACAAAATCTACTGTTTTCAAGGGATTATATTACCTGGAAAAACTATATGCCTAGCCTGAAAAAGCCTATAATTGTTGATACTCGAAAATCACTCCTAGGTCCCAGAGACTGTACCAGTGTGAAATAGATTGTGAAATAATTTAAACCTTCAAGGGCACAACCTGCATTGGTCAATTCAGGATATGCAGAAAGAGAATAAATGAGGAAGAAACTTCCAGTGGGCAGAGTCAGGGACAATGAAGATGATAGAGGAGTCCTTCAGAGGGAATAGTAAGAACCAAAGGCTGTGATATGGACAAACCTAGGAATGTTCTCTAGCTGTACTGCAGATGGTTTTGCAGCTTATCTAGTAGGATATAAGAGCTGTTTGGGGTGACTAATAACCATGTGTTTTCCATTGTTCCCTACTCTGTGTGGGAGTTTTTCTAAAAGTTATCCTATTTCAAATTTTACCATTATGTTTATATTGGATAAGGGTAGTTGGAGAGAAGGGGAAGGGAAGCTTTAATGTATTTCTGTTGCCAGATTACAAATAGCTATGTTTATGCTTCTAGTAGCTGAAGTCAAAATCCTTAGAGTCTTCTCTCAAAATCCTTAGAGTCTTCTCATACATCCCATTGCCTCTATCTTCCAAACACAGATTCCTCACTTACTTTTGCATATGCTGATCTAACATTCAGTTCAGTAACTCAATCATGCTGGACTCGTTACAATCCCATGGACTGTAGCACGTCAGGCTTCCCTGTCCTTCATCAATTCCCAGAGCTTGCTCAAACTCATGTCCCTCGAATCGGTGATGCCATCCAACCATCTTATCCTCTGTTATCCCCTTCTCCTCCTGCCTTCAGTCTTTCCCAGCATCAGGGTCCTTTCCAATAAGTCCATTCTTCACATCAGGTGGCCAAAGTATTGGGGTTTCAGCTCAGCATCAGTCCTTCCAATAAATATTCAGAACTGATTTTCTTTAGGATGGACTGGTTTGATCTTGCAGTCCAAGGGACTCTCAAGAATTTTCTCCAACACCACAGTTCAAAAGCATCAATTTTTTGGTGCTCAGCTTTTGTTATAGTCCAAGCTTCTCATCCATACATGACTACAGGAAAAATCATATCCTTGACAAGACAGACCTTTGTTGGCAAAGTAATGTCTCTGCTTTTTAATATGCTGTCTAGGTCAGTCATAGCTTTTCTTCCCAGGAGCAAGTATCTTTTAAAATCATGGCTGTAGTCACCATCTGCAGTGATTTTGAAGCCCCCCAAAACAAATTCTCTCATTATTTTCATTTATTCCCCATCTATGGAATCAAACCCCATATCCTCCAAAGATGCTCAGAGAGCTCAAACAAAACACTGTGTGCACCAGGAAACCCCATAGAGTGGGTCAGACCTGCCTTTGAGGGTTTGAGTGTCTCCTACAGAGGCATAGGTCAGCAGTGGCCTGCCCCAGGGGCAGGGGCTCTGGGTTCAGCAGATCTGGGTGTGGAAAAAGCCCTCTTGGAGGAGGTTACAATAACACCCCCCCCCCATAGAGCTGCCAGAACTTATACAGGACTGGGAAAACAGCCTCTTGAAGGGTACAAACAAAACCTTGTGCCCACCAGGACCCAGGAGAAAGGAGCAGTGACCCCACAAGAGATTGACCCAGACTTGCCTGTGAGAGTCCAGGAGTCTCTGGCAGAGTTGTGGGTCAGCAGTGGCCTGCTGCAGCGTCAGTGGCAGTGTGTGGTGGTCACCATTTTCTTCATTACCTCTGCCATAATTTGGTCTCAGTTCAGACAACAAGGAGAGAACACAGCCCCGCCCATCAACAGAAAATTGGATTAAAGATCTACTGAACATGGCCACGCCCATCACAATAAGACCCAGTTTCCCCAGCAGTCAGTCTCTCCCATCAGGAAGCTTCCATGAGCCTCTTATCCTTATCAGTCAGAGGACTGACAAAATAAAAACCACAATCACAGAAAACTAATCAAACTGATCACATGGACCACAACCTTGTCTAACTCAATGGAATTATGAACCATGCCCTATAGGACCACCCAAGACACAGACAGGTCATAGTGGAGAGTTCTGACAAAATGTGGTCCACTGGAGAAGGGAATGGTAAACCACTTCAGTATTCTTGCCTTGAGAACCCCATGAACAGTATGAAAAGGCAAAAAATAGGACACTGAAAGATCAACTCCCCAGGTGGGTAGGTGCCCAATATGATACTGGAGAAGAGTGGAGAAATAAGTCCAGAAAGAATGAAGAAACATCCAAAAGCAAAAACAATGCCCAGCTGTTGACGTGACTGATGATGGAAGTAAAGTCCAATGCGGTAATGAACAATATTGCATAGGAACATGGAATGTTAGGTTCATGAATCAAGGCAAATTGGAAATGGTCAAATAGGAGATGGCAAGAATGAACATTGACATTTTAGGAATTGGTGAACTAAAATGGACTGGAATGGGAAAATTTAACTCAGATGACCATTATATCTACCACTGTGGGCAAGAATCCCTTAGAAGACGTGGAATAGCCTTCATAGCCAACAAAATAGTCCAAAATGCAGTTCTTGCATGCAATCTCAAAAAACAACAGAATGATCCCTACTCTTTTCCAAGGCAAACGTTCAGTGTCACAACAATCCAAGTCTATGCCCCAACCAGTAATGCTGAAGAAGCTGAAGTTAAACAGTACTATGAAGACCTGCAAGACTGTCTAGAATTAACACCCCCAAAAGATGTCTGTTTCACTATAGAGGAGTGGAATGCAAAAACGAAGTCAAGAAGTACCTGGAGTAACAGGCAAATTTGGCCTTGGAGTACAGAATGAAGCAAAGGCTAATAGAGCTTTGCTAAGAGAACACACTGGTCATAACAAATGCCGTCTTCCAACAGCACAAGAGAAGACTATACACATTGACATCACCAAATGGTCAATACCAAAATCAGATTGATTATATTCTTTGAAGCCAAAAATGGAGAAGCTCTATACAGTTAGCAAAAACAAGACCGGGAGCTGTCTGTGGCTCAGATCATGAACTCTTTATTGCCAAATTCAGACTTAAATTTAAACCCATCACTCACCTGGGCCAAATTTATCTCTTGACTGGATCATTTTTTTGTAACCGTATAATTTCTCTCTTCTGTATGCTCTCTATGGTCTATTTTTGGAAAATCAGCCAGAGAAATAATTTTAAGGATAAGAGTGATAAGACTATCTCACTCTGTTCAGAGATCATCAGTTGAGTGCCTACCCATTTGAATCACATAAAAAGTCCCTCTAAACATTGACAAAGCTCTACATGGTCTCACCTCAGTTTCCTCTTTGACTTCATCTCCTATATCACTCTTTTTATTTACTTGGCCACAGCCATGCTTGTCAATTTACTGTTTTTCAGAGTACCAGATCCTTAATTTTTAGCAAAGGTACTTTCCTTCCTTCAAAAGAACTTTTATCCCACATATCCAGATAGCACAGATGTCATTATGTTATACATGTTTCTAATCATAATATCAAAATCTAAAAGCATACCTTTCTTGAATTCCTGTGATAAACTGGAGTGAACTCACACAGTTTCATGATAGTTAACTGTTAATATTTTAGAAATTTTGTAAAATGTTTGATATCACATTGGTAGCTAAAATTGTCTGTGGTGTGGGATTATTTACCCCATGGAAATTGGAAAATTCTATAAATTAGAAATTATTTTCACATCTGGTTATTAAACATTTGCCAGCACATTACTATCAATCTCTTTTACTTCCTCTATTTCTATATACTTATAATTTTCTAAAATGCATCTTAATATACTTAATTTTATGTTTACTAGTTATTGTTACTCTTCTGTATTGTTATAAAAACAAGGATAGACATTTTTATTTTCACAGATGTATATCTAATGTATCTGTACTTGGAAAAGTGTTGATACCTAGGAGCTATTCAATAATACTTGTGGAATATCATTAACAATATAAATTCTTTGATAGGAGATAGAAAGAAGTACATCCAAAAGAAAGGTTATATTTCTCAGATTCCTTTCAAGTTAATCATGGTTAGTAATCATCTTCTGGCCCATAGAATATAGCCAGAAGTGATGTGTTCAGATCTTGCACTAAGCTTTAATAGGGTAGAAATGAGCTTTCAAGCCATTTAGAGCACAGGGTAGGAATGAACCTTTTAGCAAGTTAGAGTACAGCTATAGTCATGTACCATCCTGGATAACTTGTATGAGTCAGTACTTTACAGATTCAATATAAAGTGGTCCTAGATCCCTAAGGCAGAGGTGATGCAATTTTAGCCCTGGATTGATCACGCTTAGATTGTTATTAAAGAGGTAAATAAACTTCTGTGTTATTTAAGCCAGTGCTTGACACTATATTTAACCTTATTGCATACATGGAAAATGCTGTTTGTATAGCAAGCTGGGCACACAGATGAGGTCAAAAACTCACTGGTTTCTGCTACCAGTGGCATGGGCTTCCCTCATGGCTCAGCAAGTAAAGAATCTGTCTGCAATGCAGGAGATCCAGATTCAATCTCTGGTGGGGAATGGGAGGGAATGGCTACACATACCAGTATTCTTGCCTGGAGAATCCCATGGACAGAGGAGCTTGAAGGGCTATAGTCCATAGGGTCACAAAGAGTCGAACACAACTGAGTGACTACTCATGTATGCATCAATGACATATGCGTCCATAACACAACTATTGCAATGATCTGCTTTCTACCAATGTTATTTGATTTCTGTTAGGGTAGCCAGACCTGTATTAATAAAGGAAATCATCCATGTTGTTGAATACTCTATTTGTCTAGAATAAATTAATTGCAACTACTCCCTTTGTTGACTTCCCTGGTGGCTCAGACAGTAAAGCATCTGTCTACAATGCAGGAGACCCAGGTTCAATCCCTGGGTTGGGAAGATGATCTCCCTGGAGAAGGAAATGGCAATCCACTCCAGTACTATTGCCTGGAAAATCCCACGGACAGAGGAGCTTGGTAGGCTACAGTCCATGGGGTCGCAAAGAGTCAGACACGACTGAGCGACTTCACTCACTCATTTCACTCACTCCACTCACACCACTCGCTCACTCCCTTTGTTATTATATAATAATATTGGATTATAAATAGAAAATTTAGGTACCAGGTTTCTTCATGCTAGGCTATTTTTACTTGCTGACTTCTTTATCTGTAATATAGTATAACTTCACTCTCTTTTTCCCAGTTAATTTCTACTCATTCTTCAGATGTAAGTTCAAATTTCACTTCCTTAAGAAAGGTTTCCCTGATACTTCAGGAAAGATCAGTTTCCCCCATTTATATGTACTTTTGTGCTTTTTTGGTTATATTGTTTAAAACAACTTTATTTGTGTCATTGATGAGTGTGTTTGTATCATAGAGGGTAAAAGGGAACATGTTTTGTTCATTTCCTGGCACCTTGCAAGTATCCAGTTAACATTTGCCAAAGAATGAATTAGCAAAGTAACTTAATATTCCTGAAGTTGATGTCCTTCACTAAAAAATGACATAATAAATTAATATATGCCATAGTAAGCTTGAAGTGTTTATGTGAACATTAACTGAGTCAATAGTTATTATGGCCTTTTAATAATTCTATGCATGCATGCTAAGTTGCTTCAGTCTTGTCCAACTCTTTGCAACCGTATAGACTCTAGCCAGCCAGGCTCCTTTGTTCATTGGCTTCTCCAGGCAAGAATACTGGATATGACAAAACTGAATCTTGTTGCACATGATATATTATTAAGAAATAGGTTTTGCATGTTTTTTATGTAATTAAATGACAATTTTGCTTACTCATATA
>SJYF01000017.1:4184317-4197251 GCA_006410515.1 Procapra przewalskii | reverse complement strand
ATCAATGCTAAGATTATAACAAATTCTTATCCTAACACCCCACAATGCATCACATTCATTTGGTGATTTTATTGATTTTCTTCCATAACTCCAGTTGAGCAATTCTACATTTTGCTCTGATGGCTAAATCTTCATATTTTCTCTGCTTAGTTTTTTTTTTTTTTTTTTTAACCTGGCCTTTCTTTAAGACTGTTTTCTGGGTTCATCTTAGTTACTTAGTGCATCCACAGTTCTCTCTGTGAAATCACAAATATACGGAGAAAGAAGAGGAACATCTCTACTGATGATGTTAAACATTTTAATATTTCCAGCTCTTTCCATAGCTCTAGAAATAAAATAGAAGGTCAAAAATTCTTCCCTTCTAAAAGTCCCATTTGTTTATAATTCTAACTTTTTTAAAAAAAAATATTTATTTTTTATTGAAGGATAATACTTTACAGTATTGTGTTCAGTACAGTTCAGTTCAGTTGCTCAGTCATGTCTGACTCTTTGCGACCCCATGAATTGCAGCATGCCAGGCCTCCCTGTCCATCACCAACTCCCGGAGTTCACCCAAACTCATGTCCATCGAGTCAGTGATGCCATCCAGCCATCTCATTCTCAGTCGTCCCCTTCTCCTCCTGCCCCCAATCCCTCCCAGGAACAGAGTCTTTTCCAATGAGTCAACTCTTCACACGAGGTGGCCAAAGTACTGGAGTTTCAGCTTTAGCATCAGTCCTTCCAAAGAATACCCAGGACTGATCTCCTTTAGAATGAAGTGGTTGGATCTCCTTGCAGTCCAAGGGACTCTCAAGAGTATTGTGTTGGTTTCTACCAAATATCAATATGAATCAGCCACAGGGACATAGGTAAACCCATAATAAAACTTTATAAATAATTTTTCATTAAGAAGTATATTATTTTTCCTTGTGAAACAATTCTCTTTCCTTAGCCTTTCTTTTTTTCCATTCAACAATTGGCAACCATGCAAACAAATATGGGCACACAAATTCCCACAGACAAATACACACATCCCTGTTTTGGAATTTAACTTCTGCTTTCTGTTAGTAGAGAACAGAGAATATAACAATTTTCTGATCTAGTGACTAAAAATTCAAATAAATTTGGCATTGATGTAGTCCCACTTGTCTATTTTTGCTTTTATAGCTTGTATTTTTGGTTTCCTATCCAAAAAAACCATTGCCTACATCAAACTAAAAAGCTTCTGCACAGCAACAGATAAACAAACAAATAAAAAAACCCAATCAATAGAGTGAAAGGCAACTGACAGAATGAGAGAAATTATTTACAAATCATACTCTTAGTAAGAGATTAATATCCACTATATATAAGAAATTAATACAACTCAATAGAAAAAATAGTTGATTAAAAATGGGCTAAGGAGTTGAATGGGGCTTCCATGGTGGCTCAGACAGTAAAGAATAGGCCTGCAAAGCAGAGAACCTGGGTTCGATCCCTGGGTTGGGAAGATCTCTTGGAGAAGGTCATGGTAGCCCACTCCAGTATTTTGCCTGGAGAATCCCATGGACTGAGGAGTCTGGCGGGCTACAGTCCCTGGGGTCACAAAGAGTAGGACATGACTGAATGAGTAACACACACACACAAGGAGTTGAATAGGCATTCCTCCAAAAAGATAAAAATCTCAGGTGTATGAAAAGATGTTCATCAGTAATCATCGGAGAAATGCAATCAAAATCACAATGAAACATCACCTCACACATGTTATCATGGCTGTTACCAAAACTCAAATACAATTACCGAAACAAATGTCCTAAAACTAGGAAATAAGTGCTGTTAAAAAGATTTAGAGAAATTGGAACCCATGTGCACCCTTGATAGGAATGTAAAAAGGTGCATTCAATGTGGAAAGCAACATGGAAGTTCATCCAGAAAAATAAAAAATGGGGCTACGTTAAGAAATGCTAATCCTATTTCCAAATGTTTATAATTAGGATCTGGGAGAGATAGTTGCAATCTCATGTTCTTTGCAGCATCATTCAGTAACCAAGAGGTGAAAACAACCTAATGTTCACTCATAGCTGAATGGATAAAGAAAATGTAGTGTATATAATATATAAAAAGTAGCATATTTACATACAATAGAATACTATTCAACATTTATTCAAAAGGAAATTCTGCCATATGTGATTACATGGGTGAACCTTGAGGATATTTTGCTAAGTGAAATAAGGCCATCACAGAAGGACAAATACTACAAGATTCCACTTAACTGGGGTATCTAAAGTAGTCTAACTCTCAGCAGAAAGTATAAAGATGGTTTACAGAGTCAGGGGGAGAGTGCGCCTTAGTTAGACAAGATGGAAGAAAGTTCTAGAGATTTGTTTCATAGGAATGTACATACAGTTAACAATACTTGTACTAAATACTTAAAAATTTAGAGATAGATTTCTCTGTATGTTTATTTACCACAATAAAAAGGAAATCAGACACAATAATACATAAAAGAGTATAAGAAATGTCAGTCATAAAATAATATATCTGATTTGAAATTGAAATAGATAAATCTAATCAGAACATCGTTTAGGAGGATGTGGCTGGGACAGAGAATATTGGATATTTCTGAAGTTGGTAATATCCACTGTCTTGTGTTAAGTGGTATTTAGATGGATATGTTCACTTTGTAACTTGGCCAAGCTGTGTACTCTGGTTTGTGTACTTTTCTGTAGTACACTATACCTGAATAAAAGATTAAAAAGAAACATAGCATGGGTAGGGAAGGTCAGAATGTATTATTTTAAAAAATCAGTTTCATAGTAAAATACAAATAAAATAGCGTGCCATGTTTGGGAAGGTGGCAAAGCTCAAAGATAGCATTTTGGATGAATGACAATACCACCACTGTGGCTGGAATGTAATGTGGAAAGGGAGAATGATCAAATATGAGCTGGAGAAGAAAGTGTAAAATTTATATAGGGCCAGGTAGTTGAATCTGGGGCTTTGCATTTTCATGTTAAGCTTGATGATAGTATTGAAAGAGTGTAAGCAGAGGCATGAAAAGATGTTTCAAAAGCCCTTCCATATGGTAAATGAATATACAGGTAGGGGAGAGGGTAAAACTTGACTAAAGAGATTTTTAGGGGACCTAGACATTAGTTCTGGAGAAAGATGATGGCTTGACTTCAGTGTAACCAGTAGGTCAAGTTTATTTAGTCAGTAATGACTTCATATATTGAGTTTCTATGATATATTTAGGAATAAAAATGCATATATTTTAAGTTACATACATACACACATACATATTGTATAGACACATAAATATATATGTAATTTCTAATTATCTGCTAAAATGGAAGTATTTGGAACATATATAACATGAGGTTTATCCATTTTGGAGCATGTGACATGAATAAATGTACAACTTAGTCATCAAAATTTCAAATATTTTAAAGGATAGAAACATGACTTTTATATCTTACAAATTGTCAAACAAAATATTAATATCACAGAACATTAGCAAAAATTTTGCTAACAACTGATATCTCGTGGGAGTTACATAAAATGTCTGCAGCTAAGTATTCCAAATTGTTCTTGGCTTGTTGAGCATAACTTATTAAGGCCCCATGCACAGGAATAGGTGACAATACACTAACACAATTTCACTTGCCAAGCCGTGCATTCATTATTAAACAAGCTTATGGAGTGTCTAATAAGAAATAATTTCCACCTGCTGCATATAAAAATAAAACACCCCTTAAAATGTTACTCTTGTCTTCTCTAGAATAGAGTGGGTGGAGCTGAAATCAGTTTGAAAGAGCCTGAGGAAAGAGTAGGAGGTTAAGACTGAAGGAAGTTAGTACTGGTTCCAGCTTTCAAGTTATTTGATGATAAGGACAATGAGGAATCATCTCAAAATTGAAAGATATTTTTTAAAACATTTGTAGCATTTTCAGAAAAAAGTTTAGAGTAAGATCTCCATTTTGTGAGGTAACTGTATGATTTCTTATATTTACCACTTCCTTAGACCAACGTGCTTCCCTGGTAGCTCAGCTGGTGAAGAATCTACCTGCAATGCAGGAGACGACCATTCCATTCCTGGGTGAGGAAGATCCCCAGGAGAAGGGATAGGCTACCCACTCCAATATTCTTGGGCTTCCCTGGTGACTCAGACGTTAAAGAATCCTCCTATAATATGGGAGATCTGGGTTCAGATCCCTGGGTTAGGAAGATCCCTGGAGGAACTACAAGTTATACACTTGAGTATTCTGGCCTGGACCCTGGGAGGCTACAGTCCCTGGGTCACAAAGAGTCCGACATGGACTGAACGACAAAGCACAGCACAGACAGCACCAACATACACCGTTCTTCACAGTATTATAAGTTTGATGCCAGACAACCTGGACTTAGAATAAAATTCAAGTTCTCTCTATAGCACCTGGCAAGCCAATTAGCATTAGACTACTTCAGCTTATTTATTTGTAAATGTGGAAAATAATAACTAGTTGTCAAGCTTTTTAAAATAATTAACAGTGGATCTAAAAGAAATATAATGCACTGGCATCATATACTCTGGATACTTCTTGCAGACATATCAACTCACACAGCGTTAACAAAAATCATGCTATCATTAAGAAAGTAGGAAGTCTGATGTAAAAATTCTGAAGACTGGAATATTTCTAAGAATCTTGAAATGTGATAATACTAGTCTTGTAATCCTGTGAGAATCTAAAAAGTAGCTATCTACTAGAAGGGGATTAGCTTTTCAAATTACAAGAGTCTGTACTATTTATTAATATTGCCTTTCACTGTAAAAATATTAACACTTGTAGACAGCTAGTTAGCAGGAATTTTAACTTTAAGATGCTAGTGATAGCATATGGTCTTATCTTCTTTCTCCCTCCCATAGTTCCATTTATTTGATAGTAACATTTTTTAAAGTAAGTGAATGCCCACAAATATGAAAAGAATGGTAAAAATCTTTCAAAAAATTTCTGAAGAACTGAAGTGGGTTTAGACAATGGTAACTGGCAAAGAAAAGCAGAGAGCAAGGAATTTAAAAGTACACATGGACAGGCTGCATCCAGGGCAGACTCAACATTCCTTATACAATCCTTGAAGTCTGGGTTTTTTAAACAGAACTTGTGGGATAAAACCTGATAGTGACAACAAAATGTTATTTACAGATCTTTACTTGTGATTATATAATACACTCATTTCATGTACAGAACACCCAGAAGCCAGTTTTTCATTCAAAATTAGGAAGGTTTTTCTCAATGTTGACTGAGTAAAATTTCTAGCAGGCATCCAAAGAAGACAGTGTGGTTGTTAAGGCCTGAGTATACATTTTGTTCTGGCATTTCTGAAGGTGTTGTGTGTCAGACCTGACTCTTGTAATCAGAGCTCCCAAATAGCTTTTTTTTTTTTTTCAGTTTTCTTTGTTTTTCTTTTCTTCTTCATCTTTTTCTTTTTCTTTTTTGGAGGGGTGGCTAAGGGAGTGTACTTGTTTATTTTAAAAAATTTATTTTGTTTTTTTATTGAAATATAGTTTACATACATTATTATGAAAGTTTCCAGTATACTACATAATTATTTGACATTTGTACATATCATGATGAATTAGACAGGCTAGTAAACGTGTCCCCATACAAAATTATTGCATTGTTATTGATCATATTCCTTATGCTGTTTATTACATTCCTGTTACTTATTTATTATATAGCTGGAGATGTGTACCTCTTAATTCCCTTCACCTATTTTCCCAACCCTTTACCCACCTCCCTTCTGGCAACCACCTATTGTTCTCTGTATCTGTGTATATGAGTCTGGTTTTTGTTTATTTGTTTTGTATTTTGCTTATTTTGGTTTTATATTCCACATGTAAGTAATATCATGTGGAATTTATTTTCCTCTGACTTATTTTACTAAGCCTAGATCTATTCATGTTGTTGTAAATGGTAAGATTGCTTTTTTAGTGACTGAATAATATTCCATTTTGTATCTTAGCTATTGTACATTATATTGCAATGAACACTGGATATTCAAATTTCAAATTTGTGTCTTTGTTTCCATTGGGTAAATGCCCAGAAGTGAAATTGCTGAATCATATGGTAGTTGTATTTTTAATGTTTTGAGAAACCTCCATAGTGGTTCTGTAGTAGCAACACCAATTTACAACGTTAGCAACAGTGCATGAGTATTTCGTTTTCCCTGCATCCTTGCCAACACTTGCTTTTTGAAGTCTCTTTTGCTGACAGCCATTCTGACAGGTGTGAAGTGGTCAATTGTTTAGGTCTGATTTGCGATACCCTGATAATTAGTGACGTTGAGCATCTTGTCATGTGTCTTCTGGTCATCTTGTTTGCCTTCTTAAATGAACAAATATGAATCACATCACATTAGTAAACTGCTACTGAAGCTAAAGGAACATTCAGATAGTTGCCAAATCCTGTGCCCTAAAGGTTATCACCTTACCAGACCTTTGGGGAAAGGAGCTATTTTAGGGGGGCACACAAGTTACATAGTGGGGACTTGGAAGCCTTTCAGAAAGCTAGGATACCCAATGTTTAGAGGTAAACCAAGACAAATCAAGCTGCCAGCAAAAAGAGATGACACAAAAACTGACCTGTTTCAGATGATAAAAGCTTACATGTCTCAAATTTTAATCCAAAAATTATCTTTTAGGGATATTCTTTATGTGTGTGAAAGTAAGAAGAATGTGGAGAAAGGGAACCCCTACATGTTGGTGGAAATGGAGGATGAATGTGCCTTGATGAGACCAATCTGGAGAGCAATATATAAATTGAGGAAGTACACTGTACATGATGATTCAGCATCTCCACACCTCGGTCCTTATACCCTTGAGAAATTCTTTCACATAAAACAGGGGGATATATATCAATGTCTGTGTTCATAGCAACTTTTTTTTTAATGAAAAAAAAATGGAGTAATAGCCTATTAACCCCAAAATGGAAAACTAAATGATCATCTGTCTAATCAATTAGTACCATTAGCAATGAATATGAACCAATAAAATTAACCTACATCAAAACACACACACAAACACATGATAACTCAAAAATATAATATTGAATGGTAAAAGCAAGAATATAAGTGTGTCACACATTTACTGAAAGTATTAAAAATATTATGTTTTCATGAAACATGAAAATGTAGTAAATAATAAAAAGTATGTGCAAATATAAAAAAAAATTCCAGAATATATTTTACATAGAAAGTGCAGGACAGAGAGAAGAATATATACTTGTATTGCAAACTGATAATTTTTTATTTGTTAAAGGGGATTATGGTATATGTCTGCTTATTATTATTTAGTTTTTTTGCATAGTGTCATAAACATTTTATGAGGCATAGGCCATTTTACTATGTTTTTTTAAAAATTGAAGGTTTGTGGAAACTCTATATCCATAAATCTATTGGTGCCATTCTTTCAACAGCATTTGCTCACTTTTGGTAATTTGTGCATTATTTCAAACCTTTCATTATGGTTATATTTGTTATGGCAATCTGTGATCAGTGATCTTTGATGTTATTATTGTAATTGTTTGGGCTATCATGTACTACGACCATTTAATATGGTGAGCTTAATCAGTAAATTCTGTGTGTGTTTTGACCACTCCACTAATTGGCAGTTCCCCCATCACTCTCCCTCTTATCAGGCCTTCCTATTCCCTGTGACACAAATTATTGAAATTTAGTTCACTTGAGTTCAGTTACTCAGTTGTGTCTAACTCAGCCATTCGAGCCTCAGAGCCCATTCTAGGGCCCTGTGTGGGCAAGAAAGCAAGTAATCAGCCCACATGTTTAGGGTTAGGAGGCCTGGCCAGAGATGCTAGACAGCTATGAAGCAAGCCCTACAGCTTGCCACAGCAGGTAAGCAAGTCAGCAGGCCATCCCAACTGCTGTGAAAGGATGAAGAAGAGATTCCTCTCTCAATGGTGCAGTTCAGCTCAGTTCAGTTGCTCAGTCATGTCTGACTCCTTGCAACCCCATGGACTGTAGCATACCAGCCTCCCTGTCTATCACCAACTCCCAGAGTTAAATCAAACTCCTGTACGTTGACTCAGTGATGCCATCCAACCATCTTATCCTCTGTCATCCCCTTCTCCTCCCACCTTCAATCCTTCCCAGCATCAGTCTTTTCAAATGAGTCACCTCTTTGGCATTAGGTAGCCAAGTATTGGAGTTTCAGCTTCAACATCAGTCTTTCCAATGAACACGCAAGACTGATTTCCTTTAGGATGGATTGTTGGATCTCCTGGAAGTCCAAGGTATTCGCAAGAGCCTTCTCCAACATCACAGTTCAAAAGCATAAGTTATTTGGCACTCAGCTTTCTTTATAGTCCAAATTTCACATCCATACATAACTACTGGAAAAACAATAGCCTTGACTAGATGGACCTTTGTTGGCAAAGTAACATCTCTGCTTTTTAATATGCTGTCTAGGTTGGTCATAACTTTCCTTCCAAGGATCAAGCATCTTTTAATTTCCTGGCTGTAGTCACCATCTGCATTGATTTTGGAACCCCCCAAAATGAAGTTTTCCACTGTTTCCCCCTATCAATTTCCCATGAAGTGATGGGACTGGATGCCATGATCTTAGTTTTCTGAATGTTGAGCTTTAAGCCAACATTTTCACTCTCCTCTTTCATTTTCAACAAGAGGCTCTTTAGTTCTTCTTCACTTACTGCCAAAAGAGTGGTGTCATCTTCATATCTGAGGTTATTGATATTTCTGCTGGCAATCTTGATTCCAGCTTGTGCTTCTTCCAGCCCAGTGTTTCTCATGATGTACTCTGCATATAAATTAAATCAGCAGGGTGACAATATACAGCCTTGACATACTCCTTTTCTTATTTGGAACCAGTCTGTTGTTCCATGTCCAGTTCTAACTGTTGCTTCCTGCCCTGCATACAGATTTCTCAAGAGGCAGGTCAGGTGGCCTGGTATTCCCACCTCTTTCAGAATTTTCCACAGATTATTGTGATACACACAGTTAAAGGTTTTGGCATAGTTAATAGAGCAGAAATAGATGTTTTCCTGGAACTCTTGCTTTTTCCATGATCCAGCTGATGTTGGCAATTTGATCTGTGGTTCCTCTGCATTTTCTAAAACTAGTTTGAACACCTGGAAGTCCACAGTTCAGGTATTGCTGAAGCTTGGCTTGAAGAATTTTGAGCATTACTTTACTAGCATGTGAGATGAGTGCAATTGTGTGGTAGTTTGAGCATTCTTTTGCATTTCCTTTCTTTGGGATTGGAATGAAAACTGACCTTTTCCAGTCCTGTGGTCACTACTGAGTTTTACAAATTTGTTGGCATATTGAGTGCAGCACTTTCACAGCATCATCTTTCAGGATTTGAAATAGCTCAACTGGAATCCCATCACCTCCACTAGCTTTTCTTCACAGTTTTGCTTCCTAGGCCCACTTGACTTCACATTCCAGGATGTCTGGCTCTAAGTGAGTGATCACACCATCATGATTATCTGGGTCATGAAGAGCTAGGCTAATTAAAAATCTTACAATGAAGAAACTACATTCTAACAAAATTAATTACAAAACACTTAGAATGGCCTCTACGTGTTCAGGCCTAAGGAGGAGTCACATGTTTCTCACTTTAAAACAAAAACTAAAAATGATTGAGCTTAGTGAGAAAGTCATGAAGAAAACTGAGACAGGTCAAAATTTAGGCCTATTACAACAGTTAACCAAATTGTGAATATAAGGAAAAGTTCCAACTTGTGAAGGACAGAAATTAAAAGTGCTACTCCAGTTAACACACGAATGATAAGTAAGTGTGACAGCTTATTTTTGATACAGAGAACTTTTACTGGTTTGGCTAGAAGATCAAACTAGCCACAATGTTACCTCATGGCAAAGCCTAATCCAGAGGTCCTCTGTCTCTCCAATGCTATAAGGCTTGAAAGAATTCAGGAAGCTGTAGAGAAAAGTTTGAAGCTAGCAGAGGTCGGTTCATGAGTTTTAAGGAAAGAAGCTGTTTCCATAATGTAAAAGTGCATGGTGATGCAGTCAGCGATGTATAAGCTGCAGCAAGTTATCCAGAAGATCTAGGTAACATAATTCACAAAGGTAGCTACACTAAACAACAGATGCTCAATGTAGATAATAAAGCTTTTTGTTGGAAAAAAGTAATAGTTGGGGAACAAAAGTTACCATCTGGCTTCACAACTTCAAAAAACAGTCTGACTCTTTTCTTAGGGGCTAAACCTGCTGGTAATTTTAGCCAAGTGCTCATTCCAAAAATCCTGGGATTCTTAAGAATTACGCTAAATTGACTCTGCCGTGCATTATTCATGCAATGACAAAGCCTGGGTGATGGCATGTCTGTTGACAACATGGTTGACTGAATGTTTTAAGCCCACTGATGAGAAATCTCCCAGAAATCCAATCAATCAATATTCAGCTGATCAGTATGAGTTAGATAATCTCTCTGATAGACTTCTGCCATTCCTTAAAAGAAAGTAACCTTATAATAATCAGCCTGTGTTTTTTTTTTTTTTCTTGTCTGTTTTAACTTCTTCTGACTCCCTTCTGCCTATAAAAAGTCTTTCATTTTGTACAGCTCCTTTGGACTTTCTTCTATCTGCTATATTGGATGAATCAATTTTTGCCCAGAAAAACACCTAAAAATATTAATGTACCTCAGTTTATCATTTAGCACTATAAAGTCACTTTAAGTTCCCTTGCTCTTGTATGATAAATCCTTTGCACTGCTGATGACAATTCCTAACATTAAAAAATTTCATTTATATACACATTTCTTGATGTCTTTCTTAAAGAGATATCATAGATGTTTATGAGTAATTTTCAGTGTTTAGTTACAAGTACAATTATTCTCTACAACATGAGGAATTATATATTTATTTGAACTCTTATTGAACAACAAAATTATAAAAAGTTGATTTATAGAGAAGATTAGTAATATTGGAAAAGTTATATGCAGTAGATTGTAAACCACCTTACAGCTATGTATGTTCTCTATGATTTACTTCTAGTTGAAATAAGTTTGGGACCATCCTTTTAACTAGGGACCAAAAAAACAAAAAATTAGAACTGTTAACTTTCTTAAAGTAGCTTAATTCTGTGTTATGCTTCTTTAGATGTCAACTTATTTAGATTAGAAAAAGGGAGTTGGTTAAAAATATAGAAATGAGAAAAGAGTGAATTTCCTGGTTATAGGCAAGCCTTGTGGGAATCCAGGAATAGACCAGGACATGCAAGTGAAATTCAGAACTACAGAACAGTCATACCTCTCATAAACTAGACGATGGTACCTTGCTATGTTCTCAGTCACTCAGTCATGTCCAACTCTTCAGCTCTATGGACTGTAGCCTGCCAGACTCCTCTGTCCATGAGATTTTATTAGCAAGAATACTGGAGTGGGTTGCCATTTCCTGCTCCAAGATGATGGGAACCAGGAAATAGTTCAGGATCTAGAGTTGCCAGGATATCCTATGATGGTATTATGTGGCTAAAGAATCCGCATTCTTTATTTTATGAAGAATAAAATGAAGTTCTTCCATTTAAGCACTGCATCATTTTCATAATTTACACACTCCCTCTGCTGCTGCTGCTACTGCTGCTGCTGCTGCTGCTGCTCCTAAGTCGCTTCAGTCGTGTCTGACTCTGTGTGACCCCATAGATGGCAGCCCACCAGGCTCTCCCGTCCCTGGGATTCTCCAAGCAAGAACACTGGAGTGGGTTGCCATTTCCTTCTCCAGTGCATGAAAGTGAAAAGTGAAAGTGAAGTCACTCAGTCAAGTCCAACTCCTAGCGATCCCATGGGCTGCAGCCGCCCAGGCTCCTCCATCCATGGGATTTGCCAGGCAAGAGTACTGGAGTGGGTTGTCAATGCCTTCTCTGACACACTCCCTCTAGGCTCCTATTTATATTTACCAGTTATTTCTATACATTACTATTAATGGTAGTGTCATAATATAAATATTATTAATTTTATTCTTCTCCATGCAATCTTGAGAGTCCCTTGGATGGCAAGGATATCAAATTAGTCAATCCTAAAGGAAATCAGTCCTGAATATTCATTGCAAGGACTGATGCTGAAGCTGAAGCTCCAATACTGTGGCCACCTGATGCAAAGAACTGACTCACTGGAAAAAACCCTGATGCTGAAAAAGACTAAAGTCAGAAGGAGAAAGGTGATGACAGAGGATGAGAGGGTTGAATGGTGTCACTGACTTAACGGACATGAGTTTGACAAGCTCTGGGAGCTGGTGATGGACAGGGAAGCTTGGAGTGCTGCAGTCCATGGAGTTGCAAAGAGTCAGACACGACTGAGTGACTGAACTGAACTGAACCATGCAGTCTATGGTACCATTTCCTCCTGTGTCTTTCAGCTTTAGCAGCTGCTGGTAAACACTGGCTTTGTATAGCATAACACTTTCAATTCCTCACTGAAAGACTCAATTCCATCACCTCTTCCTTGTCAGCTGAAACATTCATTACTAAGAAACTTTACACAGTCCACCAATCAACCTGTAGATGATCTGTCCTTCAGATTAGTGTTCTCCTTTGGTCCAGCAGGCTGTTGTCACAGTAGCAAAGTCATATTAGGCAGCATGGCCAGCAGTGCATTAAGACATGTCCAGAGCCGTAGGGAGCTATGGAACAGACTGGCCAGAGGGATTTTAAAAATGAGAGACTTAGATTTTCCTGTATATTCCTCCTTTCTAAATTTCACAAGATAGCCTCCAGAGTGTATGTTATCTCTCTTGACACTTAACAGCTTTGAAACACTCATGATTTTCCTGAAAACCCTCATATATTAAATTAGGCTTCCAGATAATTCTGATGTATTTCAACTAAAACTGAAATACTTTTACACATGCTGGCTACTCAAAAATACATTTTTGACAGATAAGGTAAATTTTGAAACTGATTAAAACTTTACTTATTTTGTTAAGCCAGTCTTTGGATAAAG
>SJYF01000017.1:4061441-4077679 GCA_006410515.1 Procapra przewalskii | reverse complement strand
TGGATATGAGAGTTGGACTGTGAAGAAGGCTGAGTGCCGAAGAATTGATGCTTTTGAACTGTGGTGTTGGAGAAGCCTCTTGAGAGTCCCTTGGACTGCAAGGAGATCCAACCACTCCATTCTGAAGGAGATCAACCCTGGGATTTCTTTGGAAGAAATGATGCTGAAGCTGAAGCCCCAGTACTCTGGCCACCTCATGCGAAGACTTGATTCACTGGAAAAGACTCTGATGCTGGGAGGGATTGGGGGCAGGAGGAGAAGGAGACCACCGAGGATGAGATGGCTGGATGGCATCGCGGACTTGATGGACGTGAGTCTGAGTGAACTCCGAGAGATGGTGATGGACAGGGAGGCCTGGCATGCTGCGATTCATGGGGTCTCAAAGAGTCATACACGACTGAGCAACTAAACTGAACTGAACTGAATAGTGATATTGAGCATCTTTTCATGTATATTTTGGCTATCTCTGTCATATTTGGAAAAATGTCTATTTAGATCTGCCCATTTAAAAATTTTGTTCTTGTTGATTTTCCTGCTATTGAACTGCATGAACTGTTGTGTATTTTGGGGATTAATCCTTTATGAAAATGAAAATAACTTGATCATATTTAAATACAACTTAAATATATCCAACCCATGTTTGATCAAGTTATTTTTACTTTTATTATTCTATTTTCTGAATTTCACCATTTTTATTGGAGATCAACATTCAGAAAATAAAATGAGAAAGGAAACTGTTAAAATACATGCTTCCCTAAGATCAAACACAGAGTAACATTATAAAATACTTGATGGTTATCTTACAGGTAGTTCACTGACTACAAGTTTAACCAAATATTAAGAATCATAAAACACTATGCAAATGTAAATTCTTAAACATTTATGCTAACTTATAAGCATATGTGTTTAATCATTTATCTATTTTATATAGACAGAGGATGAGATGGTTGGATGGCATCAACTCAATGAACATGAGTTTGAGGAAACTCTGGGAGCTGGTGAAGGACAGGAAAGCCTGGTGTGCTGCAGTCCATGAGTTGCAAAGAGTCAGACAGGACTAAGTGACTGAACAATAAAAATATAGGTTCAAGGCCTTTTTTTGTGAATGGGTTCACTGAGTTACATTATCTTGTCCATACATTTTTTTGTCATCTGCATTCATTTTTTAAAAAATAATTTTATTTATTTATTTATTTTTGGCTACACTTGGTCTTTGCTGCTGCTCAGGCTTTCTCTAGTTGTAGTGTGTGGGTTTCTCACCACAGTGGCTTCTCTAGCTGCAGGGCACATGCTCTAGGCTGCACAGGCTCACTAGTTGTGGCACACAGGCTTAGTTGCCTCATGGCATGTGGAATCTTCCTAGACCAAGTATTGAACCCATGTCCCCTTCATTGGCAGGCAGATTCTTAACCACCAGACCATCAGGGAAGTCCCTGAATTCTTTTACTAACTCATTTTTAGCTAGTCTTTCCAAAGCATTCAATTTAGAATTCAAGAAACCATATTCTTTATTTGCATTCACTTTTATTTGTTGAAGGTGGCTGCAACCAGCACACTCAGTGTAGGCGGCTGCTACCGGCGCACTAAGCACTGCTGAGAGGAGCTACCCCATGTCCGAGGTCAGGGGCAGAAGCCGGGAGGAATCCATGCCTGAAGGGCGGCAGCCAAGAGGAGTTATACCACATCCGAGGTCAGGGGCAGCAGCCAAGAGTGCCAGGCTGAGAAGGAGCATGGAATGGCCGAGAGGAGCTAGCCCGCATCCGAGGCCAGGGGCCGCCGCCGGGAGGAGCAACCCCACATCCAAGGAGCAGTGGCTGTGCGGGTGTAGCAGGGCCTAGAGGAGCTATCCCACGTTGAAGGTCAGGAAGGTCTGTGGCGAGGAGATACCCCTCATCCAAGGTAAGGAGCAGCGGTTGTGCTTTGCCGAAGCAGCCGTGAAGAGATACCCCACTCCCAAGGTAAGAGAAACCCAAGTAAGATGGTAGGCATTGCAAGAGGGCATCAGAAGGCAGACACACTGAAACCATACTCACAGAAAACTAGTCAATCTAATCACACTAGGACCACAGCTTTGTCTAACTCAGTGAAATTAAACCATGTCTGCAGGGCAACCCAAGATGAGTGGATCATGGTGGAGAGGTCTGACAGAATATGGTCCACTGGAGAAGGGAATGGCAAACCACTTCAGTATTCTTGCCTTGAGAACCCCATGAACAGTATGAAAAGGCAAAATGATAGGATACTGAAAGAGGAACTCCCCAGGTCATTAGGTGCCCGACACGCTACTGGAGATCAGTGGAGAAATTACTCCAGAAAGAATGAAGGCATGGAGCCAAAGCAAAAACAATAACCAGCTGTGGATGTGACTGGTGATAGAAGCAAGTTCCGATGCTGTAAAGAGCAATATTGCATAGGAACCTGGAATGTCAGCCATGAAACAAGGCAAGTAGGAAGTGGTCAGACAAGAGATGGCAAGAGTGAACATTGACATTCTAGGAATCAGCAAACTAAAATAGACTGGAATGGGTGAATTTAACTCAGATGACCATTATATCTACTACTGCAGGCAGGAATCCCTCAGAAGAAATGGAGTAGCCATCATGGTCAATAAAAGATTCCAAAATGCAGTACTTGGATGCAATCTCAAAAATGACAGAATGATCTCTGTTCGTTTCCAAGGCAAACCATTCAATATCACGGTAATCCGAGTCTATGCCCCAACCAGTAACACTAAAGAAGCTGAAGCTGAATGGTTCTATGAAGACCTACAAGACCTTTTAGAACTAACACCCAACAAAGATGTCCTTTTCATTGTAGGGGACTGGAATGCTAAAGTAGGAAGTCAAGAAACACCTGGAGTAACAGGCAAATTTGGCCTTGGATGTGGAATGAAGCAGGGCAAAGACTAATAGTTTTGCCAAGAAAATGCACAGGTCATAGCAAACACCCTCTTCCAATAACACAAGAGAAGACTCTACACATGGACATCAACAGATGGTCAATAATGAAATCAGATTTGTTATATTCTTTGTAGCCAAAGATGGAGAAGCTATATACAGTCAACAAAAACAAGACCAGGAGTTGACTGTGGATCAGATCATGAACTCCTTATTACCAAATTCAGATTTAAATTGAAGAAAGTATGGAAAACCACTAGATCATTCAGGTATGACCTAAATCAAATCCCTTATTATTATACAGTGGAAGTGAAAAATAGATTTAAGAGCCTAGATCTGATAGATAGAGTGCCTGGTGCACTATGGACTGAGGTTCGAGACTTTGTACAGGAGACAAGGATCAAGACCATCCCCATGGGAAAAAAATGCAAAAAAGCATAATGGCTGTCTGGGAAGGCCTTACAAATAGCTGTGAAAAGAAGAGAAGTGAAAAGCAAAGGAGAAAAGGAAAGATATGAGCATCTGAATGCAGAGTTCCAAAGAATAGCAAGAAGATATAAGAAAGGCTTCTTCAGCCATCAAGGCAAAGAAATAAAGGAAAACAACAGAATGGGAAAGACTAGAGATCTCTTCAAGAAAATCAGAGCTACCAAGGGAATATTTCATGTAAAGATGGGCTCGATAAAGGACAGAAATGGTCTGGCCTAACAGAAGCAGAAGATATTAAGAAGAGGTGGCAAGAATACACAGAAGAACTGTAAAAAAGATCTTCATGACCCAGATAATCATGATGATGTGATCACTCACCTAGAGCCAGACATCCTGGAATGTGAAGTCAAATGGGCCTTAGAAAGCATCACTATGAACAAAGCTAGTGGAGGTGATGGAATTCCAGTTGAGCTATTTCAAATCCTTAAAGATGATGCTGTGAAATTGCTGCACTCAATATGCCAGCAAATTTGGAACACTCAGCAGTGGCCACAGGACTGGAAAAAGTCAGTTTCCATTTCAATCCCAAAGAAAGGCAATGACAAAGAATGCTCAAACTACCATACAATTGCACTCATTCACATGCTAGTAAAGTAATGCTCAAAATTCCAAGCCAGGCTTCAGCAATACGTGAGCTGTGAAGTTCCTGATGTTCAACCTGGTTTTAGAAAAAGCTGAGGAACCAGAGATCAAATTGACAACCTCCACTGGATCATGGAAAAAGCAAGAGAGTTTCAGAAAAACATCTATTTCTGCTTTATTGACTATGCCAAAGCCTTTGACTGTGTGGATCACAACAAACTGTCGAAAATTCTTCAAGAGATGGGAATACCAGACCACCTGACCTGCCTCTTGAGAAATCTGTATGCAGGTCAGGAAGCAAAGGTAGAACTGGACATGGAACAACAGACTGGTTCCAAATAGGAAAAGGAGTACGTCAAGGCTGTATATTGTTACCCTGCTTATTTAACTTATATGCAGAGTGCATCACGAGAAACGCTGGACTGGAAGAAACACAAGCTGGAATCAAGATTGTTGGGAAAAATATCAATAACCTCAGATATGCAGATGACACCACCCTTATGGCAGAAAGTGAAGAGGAGCTAAAAAGTCTCTTGGTGAAACGAAAGAGGAGAGTGAAAATGTTGGCTTAACGCTCAACATTCAGAAAATGAAGATCATGGCATGTGGTCCCATCACTTCATGGGAAATAGATGGGGAAACAGTGTCAGACTTTATTTTGGGGGGCTCCAAAATCACTGCAGATGGTGAGTGCAGCGATGAAATTAAAAGATGTTTACTCCTTGGAAGAAAAGTTATGACCAGCCTAGATAGTATATTCAAAAGCAGAGACATTACTTTGCCGACTAAGGTCTGTCTAGTTAAGGCTATGGTTTTTTCCGGTAGTCATGCATGGATGTGAGAGTTGGACTGTGAAGAAGGCTGAGCATCGAAGAATTGATGCCTTTGAACTGTGGTGTTGGAGAAGCCTCTTGAGAGTCCCTTGGACTGCAAGGAGATCCAACCAGTCCATTCTGAAGGAAGTCAGCCCTGGGGTTTCTTTGGAAGGACTGATGCTAAAGCTGAAACTCCAGTACTTTGGCCACCTCTTGCGAAGGGTTGACTCATTGGAAAAGACTCAGATGCTGGGAGGGTTTGAGGGCCGGAGAAGGGGATGACAGAGGATGAGATGCCTGGAAGGCATCACTGACTCGATGGACATGAGTGTGAGTGAACTCCGGGTGTTGGTGATGGACAGGGAGGCCTGGCATGCTGCCATTCATGGGGTAGCAAAGAGTCTGACTTGACTGAGTGACTAAACTGTACTGAAGGTATTAAAGAAATATGTATTAGTACAGTTCACATTGATAATTTTTGAGAAAAATTGGAGGGACAAATCTGCTCAGAATTCCAAATAATTTATGGAGATTCTCTGCTCTCAATAAGGTGGAACACAATTCTCCATTCAGGCCTGGCATACTGTGGTTCATGGGATCAGAAAGAGTCGTACACGACTGAGTGAATATGTGAACTGAATTTATTTGTTGATGTAACATTTCATTACACCGAATGATTACTGTAAAACTGGGGAAAACTGACTTTTTATGGCCACAGTGACTTTTGATATGATGCAATTAACTGATGGATACATTAAGTGGCCAGCAGATAGAAGGGTAATCTGTAAGTGTGAGTGTTCAACATGCAAATGGTATGAGACTGAACTCTCACACCAGTGGGATAGTAAAGTGGTGTGGTCACTTTACAAAACAATGTGATAGTTCCTTAAATGTAAACATTGTTATCCTGTGACCAAACAATTCCGCACCATATGTATACCCTGGTGGAAGAAATGAAAGCACATGTTCATATAAAAATATATATTTATAGTATTATTCATAATACCTGCAAATGCTCATCAATTGACATGAATAAACAAATGTAGTATAGCTATACAATGGAATATTATTTGCCTACAAAAAGGAATGAGCACTGATTCATGCTATATCGTGGATAAATCTTGAAAATGTTATGCTAAGACAAAGAACCCAGACACAAAAAGACTATGTACTTTAGCATTCCCTCTACATGAAATTTACAAGCAAATTTGTAGAGTCAAAAACTAGATTGCAAGTTGCTAGGAACTGGTAAAATTGGGAGATGGGGCATGGCTGCTATTTGGCACAGTTTCTTTACTGGATAAAAATATTCTGGAATTCAGTAGTGATGATAATTACACAATTTTATGAATATACTAAATCCACTGAATTAGTTGTACAGTTCAAAATAGTTATTTTCATTTTCAAGATTTATATCTTAAAGATAGTGCCAAAACATACAAAACAAAGGTAAATTTAAGCACGTGGATGCAGATTTGGTTCACCAAAACTATAGCACATTTCTCAGGGAAACTAAAGAGAACCTAAACAAATGTGACATCATTTTTTTATATCTGAAGTCTCAATATATTACCATATCAATTGTCTCCTAATTATTATAAAGGAAATCTAGATAACAATCATAGGTAATCAGCAGCATTTGCAAATTATCAAACATATATGCATAACCAAAAAGATAGTATGTTATAGTATAGGCTGGATCAAGAGCTACAAACTCTACTCACAAGACAAATATGGCCAGCCATTTTTTTTTAATGTTTACTTGGAACACAGCTATGCTTGCACTTACCTATTTTCTGTCTCCTTTCACCAGAAAAATATTTGTGATAAAAAATATAGTCACAAAAAGACTATATAGCCTGCAAAGCTGAACATGTTTGCTCTCTGGCCTTTTATAGAAACAAAAAAATTGCTAATTCTTTGGCTAGACTACTATGGTATTTTCAAATGATCCCAAAATAAGTGGGTCAAAACAAAGCAGGCTGTTTTTGTTTCTCATTTTACTGCATAGAAGTAGATAAGCAGTTTGGGGTCAAAAATATTCCAAAATTTCTATATTTTATGCTGTGCTATCTTGTAGGCTAGCTTGCCTTCATCATCATGACTGATGCTGGCTGACCAGCACCACCTACATATGTAAGTCCATGTGTAAGTGGAAGGAGAGGAAAGAAAGGGTAAGCATGCTCCTTTTAAATAAATGATGTCAAAATTGCTCACATTACCTTCACTCACATTTTCTGGCAAGAACTTAGTCATATGGCCATCCCTACTCGCAAAAATGTAGCTACAGACCATGCTAAACCTTAAAAAGTATTGTTTTATTGATCAGTCAATAGGGAGGAAAAGTGAGCAAATATATGGGGGAAAGTTTCCTACCACTATCACAAACATATCCAATACATTTTTTTTTTTTTGGTTGCCCAAACAGGGAAAGGGAGGAGAAGTAGAAATAAGGGTTAAAAAGAGAAAAACAAAAATGAGACCTTGGAAAACTTGAGGATTTTTTAGGCAGTTATGAAATGAGAACTTGGAAATGTGTTGATGGCTGAGTGGTACCTGATCATCGGAGGCCACAAAGTCAGTCTCCAATCTCCAGAAGAGTTGGTATGCTGAGATAAAGGTCAGGGAGCTAGAATGATGTGAAAACTTCCTTCAGTGAGGCAAACGGAGCCCTGCTTTTAGGACATTTCCTCCCTCAGGAGCAGTTATATGACTCTATGGGGGAGTTTTGTAAAAAACTAGTAAGCTTGTACCTCTATGTGTGAGCATGCTGTCTTGTCTCCTATTTAAGTAATTATCTTCCTAAGCTTCCGTTTCTTTTGCCATTAAAGAAACATTACCTTCCTAACTATATCTGTTTCACTGCCAAGTGTAGTACCATCCTGTTGTGACAACGAAACAAATACTAAATTAAAGAAAAAGCTCTTTCTTAGAAACAACTAACGTAGTAAATCAGCCCTGGCAAAGCCTTATTAAAGAAAAAAAGTAGAAACAAAATGATCTAGCTCTAGGATTGACCAAGGAGATGTAACTACACATGTGGAAGAGATAAAATGAATTATTTAAAAAATAGTACTGGAAAAAGGTAATTTCCTGGAAAAGACAAAAACAATTAAATGGACAAAAGGAAAGAACAGATAATTCACAGAGGACTAAAACCAAAAGACTGTTAACAATATATGGTGCTTTCCCTGATTGTTATTCAGGATAACACAAATTATAGCAATATTTAGTGTATCTTTCAGATTAGAAAATACTAAAAAACTAATACTCTCCAATGCTAATAAACAAACACATTATTAATGTGAGTGAAAGGACAACAATTGAAGAATTAAAATTTGAACGCACATACTATTTTACTCTAAATTCCACTTCTGAGAAACCGTCCAATTGAAACAAAAATACTACCATATAAGTAAATTTGAATAGGAATATTTACTGTTGTAGTATTATTTATAGATAATAAAACTAAAACTTGACATTACTAAATGCTTATTTGTTCAGAAAAGATTAATTCAATAATGGCTCAGACATATTAGTCAATGTAAATGCAGCTATTACAAACTACCAAGTTATATTTCCTTATCAGAAAACATAATTAAGACCAATTTTTTTCAATGAAATCAAAAACTGAACCTTAATATAATTGTGTATTTTCTATATAAGTTGGTGTGTAGAATGGTAAATTATTGTTTCACTAATTCAACTAGCATATATCCCTCTTGTAATTTGAAACACAGGAAAAATTAATGACTGGTATTCACAATTGGAAGAAGATAGAATTAGAGATGGATAGGCAGGGTTAAGGTGGCATGGTGGTAAAGAATCCACCTGCCAGTGCAGGAGGCACAAGAGATATGGACTCAGTTCTTAGGTTGGGAAGATCCCCTCTAGTAGGGAATGGTAACTTGCTCCAATATTCTTGCTTGGAAAATTCCTTGGAC
Source organism: Procapra przewalskii (assembly GCA_006410515.1). Taxonomy (NCBI): domain Eukaryota; kingdom Metazoa; phylum Chordata; class Mammalia; order Artiodactyla; family Bovidae; genus Procapra; species Procapra przewalskii. The sequence goes on along the minus strand of SJYF01000017.1, from coordinate 4,068,952 downwards.
AGAGAAGCTTGGCAGGCTATAGTCCATGAGGTCACAGAGTCTGACATGATTGAGCCTGTGCATGTGCACACACACACAAGTGTGGTTAAAGAGGGTAGGAAGAGGTTCATAGTTTTGTTTATTTGAAGTGTTCTTGTAAATCACTAGAACCTCAATGCTAAATCCATGGTCAATTTATATCCCTTATCATATCTAACCTATAAACAGCATTTGATGCAGATGGTCATGCTCTCTTTTTTGATATTTACTCAGCTTCAGATGTCATACTTTCTTAATTTTTCTCTTACCTCATTGATTGTTCCTTGTCTATCTGCTTTGATAGTTTCTTCTCTTGCCCTTAATATTCTAATGTGAAATTTCCTAGAGGTCATTCCATGGCCCTCTAGTATTTTTATCTATATTCATCCACTTATTGATTCATTTTGTCTTGTATCTTTGTGTAAAACTTTATTAATCCCCTAATTTCTATTCATAGCTCTGACCTCTAGTGTGATCTTCAGATTCATATATAGAGCTTCCTACTTGACATTGACACTTAGATATTTAATGAACCTGTTTCAAAAGCAAACTACAGCTTTACCTTCTCCACATCTCTTCTCCAAATCTGTTTCCCTCGTAGCCTCTCCCATATCCTAAATTATAACCCTACCCTTCCAGTTTTTCAAATCTATTTCTTTGGAATCATACTTCACCTCTCAGGAAATGCCAAAAAATACTGTTGGTTTCATCACTGAAATATATTCAGAATATAACCAATCCACATACCTTCTATTTTTAGTACGTTGGTGCAACCAACATAAACTCATACCTTAGAAAAAAAATAAATTTATATTTAAACAAAAATAAAAAATAACATTTTTATTTGTCTTCATAAATATCCTTGTCACCTCTCCAACCTAGTGTTAACAGAGAAAACAAAAGAATGTCTATGGACTGAATGTTTGTGTCTCTACCCCTCAACCCATATGTCGAAGCCCTAATCTCTAATTTTATGTTATTTGGAGGCAGGCCTTTGGGAGATAATCAGGTTTAGATAAGGTTAGGAGGGTAGCTCCTACATGGTGTCATTAAGGTCCTTTGAAGAAGAGAAAAAAGCATCAGAACTTCCTCTTTCTGCCAAGTGAGGATACACATGGAGGTAGATATTTATATGCCAAGAAGCAGGATCTCACCAGATTCCTAATCTGTTGACACCTTGATTTTGAATTTCCCAGTCTCCAGAAATGTGAGGCAGAAATGTTTGTTGTTAAACTACCTAGGCTATGGTATTTTGTTCTAGCAACCTTAAGAATATAGGACATAATCCTTTTTAAATGGGAGTACATTCTGCCCTCCATAATCACAGGTTCTGCATTCTCAAATTCAATCACAGATTGAAAATACTCAAAAGAAAATTCCAGAAAGTTCCAAATAGCAAAGCTTGAATTTGCACACCAGCAATTACTTACATAGCATTTACATTGTATTTACAACTGTTTTACATAGCACTAGGTAATGGCACCCTACTCCAGTACTCTTTTTGCCTGGAAAATCCCATGGACAGAGGAGCCTGGTAGGCTGCAGTCCATGGGATCACTAAAAGTCCGGCAGGACTGAGCAACTTCACTTTCACTTTTCACTTTCATGCATTGGAGCAGGAAATGGCAACTCACTCCAGTGTTCTTGCCTGGAGAATCCCAGGGACGGGGGGCCTGGTGAGCTGTTGTCTATGGTGTTACACAGAGTCGGACATGACTGAAGCAATTTAGCAACAGCAGCAGGTATTATAAGCAATAGAGATGAAAGTATATGAGAGGATGTGCAAAGGTTATACGCAAACACTGAACCATTTTATATAAGTGACCTGAGCATTTGCAGACTTTGTTATTATTTACAAGAGAAACAAAGTTCCTATTACTCTTCTGCTAAAACTACAAAGGCTGGCCAGTTCCTCACAATAGATTCTAAAGTCCTTTAAATTACCTCTAAAGTTTTAGGTCATTGGATTCAAATTACTGCCCTGACTTCCTTTTCTCTTTCTCTTTTCCTGGCTCTCAACATTGCAGCTACACTGGTCTCCAAGAGCTTCCTGAAACTCCCAAGCAAACTCCCATATTCAGGACTGTGATCCCACTCTCCTCCCTGTCTAGTATGCTCTTGCTCCTCATAGCTGTTTGGCCAACTCCCAAACCTACTTCAAGACTGCTCAAATCTTACCCTCCTAATGAGAGCTACCTTTACAACACTATTTAATAGCACATTTGTTCTGTCCCTGGTGGCTCAGATGGTAAAGAAACTGCCTGCAATGCAGGAGACCTGAGTTCGACCCCTAGGTTAGGAAGATCCCCTGGAGAAGGGCATGGCAACCCACTTTCATATTTCTGTCTAGAGATAGAGAAGCCTACTGGGCTACAGTTCATGGGGTCACAAAGAATTGGACATGACAGAGCCATTAAGCAGGAGATTATAGGATTATTCTGTCCACTCTGATCCCAGAAGCTGTAAATCTACTTTCCTGCTCTATTAATACTTTTTCTTCTATAGAACATATCATCTTCAAATATATTTTATAATTTTCTCATTATATTCACTTTTTCTATCTATCTCCCATTATCCAAAATATAAGCTCCTCAAGGGTAGAGATCTTTACTTTCTTCTCTAATATACTTCAGGCACCTGAAATAGGGCCTGGTGCTGAGTTAGTAAATGCTGGATTGATGAAGAGGCCTGGACAAATTAATGGTAATCTAGGTTACAATTATATGTGCTGACTATCTCAAAGTATGTATAGATTCATGGCATTTATTAAATGTGCAGTTTAGGAAAAGATAATATGAAGTTAGAGAAAATGTATAAATTGCTAGTCTTCTTCTACAAGGAATGCCAAAGAACAAAAAAAGAACTTCTCAGGGTAGATTTGGGTATTGTTTGCAGCCAAAGCCAGAAAAAAGAACCTCTGCAAAACTTTGCTTGGATCCAAATATGTAAATGAACCACATATTTATACAGTATATTTATGTCTGCACTGCTAGACAATACACAGCCCTCTCTAGTTTTGCAAAAAACTACAGAATTATAAAAGATGGGTTGGATTAATGCACAATTATAAAATCAAAGTAGTACTTGCCTACTTGCCTTAAAGTGTATATATCATGTTTTTGGTATGAAAAAGAAAAACAAATGGCACTCCTGAACTCATATTTAGAATAAGAAAAGAGTCATTTCAAAATTATTTTTATATTGGATTTTTTGCTGATTTTCATATGAAGAGGAATGTTTAATTTCTCATGTGTGAAGTCGCTCAGTCGTGTCTGACTCTTTGCGACCCCGTGGACTGTAGCCTACCAGGCTTCTCTGTTCATGGGATTCTCCAGGCAAGAGTCCTGGAGTGGGTTACCATTTCCTTCTCCAGGGGATCTTCCCGACCCAGGGATTGAACCTGGGTCTCGCGCATTGGAGGCAGACGCTTTAACCTCTGAGCCACCATGACTATTAGTAGGTTGTTTTCTTAGCATTTAATGAACTGTAAGCATAATGTGATGAAAAGATTGTTTCTATTTGGCCAAATCTTTCATTTGGTTGTTGATTCATATGTTCTACTTTAAAACAAGTCACTGTGACTTCCAGGAACCTCAATCTTCCAAAGATCTATTAAATGTATCAATTTCATATGTCAGAACCAAAGTAAGAATGTTACATCTTTAATTTACCTGCATAATACCTCTTCTTCATAATTAACACTTACGTTACTGAAAAACCAGTGGAGTGGAGAGGAAGGAGTGTGAATCATGAGGAAGCCTTTCCAGGCTGCTGATACAGCTGTTGCTGCATCTGGGACACCAACTGTACTCTGGAACAGATGTAGCCTTGGGGAACATTTTCTCCTTTACAGAGTAATTATTAACCAGACTTAATACCATTTTAAGTATTCTATTACCAGAAAATTGTCTCATTCTTACCTCTTTAAAGGTTTTATTGCACTACATAAGTACATACTCAGGAGACCATTTGTGTGTGTGTGTGTGTGTGCACGTATGTGTTTTCAGCATATGTGGTTTACATGATTCTGAACATCTACATTATAAAGTTATTTACAATCAAAAGCTACTTTAGAGTGCTTCTTTCCAGGAGTCAGTCAGTGAGAGTCCTTCTAGTTGTTCAGCATCTCCATTTCAGTGTTGATTGGTTCTTGCTATTTAATATATGATCTCATTTTGTTCTCATAACAGTGTTTTGAATTAGGTATTTTACATCTGTTTTAATGGAGAAGTTTAAAACTGCATCTGTTTTCTGGATATAAACATATACTCCTCCAAAGTGTCAGCAGCTTGTCATATTTATCATTCACCATTCAGGTATGACCTAAATCAAATCCCTTATGATTATACAGTGGAAGTGAGAAATAGATTTAAGGGCCTAGATCTGATAGATAGAGTGCCTGATGAACTATGGAATGAGGTTCATGACATTGTACAAGAGACAGGTATCAAGACCATCTCCATGGAAAAGAAATGCAAAAAAAGCAAAATGGCTGTCTGGGGAGGCCTTGCAAATAGCTGTGAAAAAAAAAGAGAGGCAAAAAGCAAAGGAGAAAAGGAAAGATATAAGCATCTGAATGCAGAGTTCTAAAGAATAGCAAGCAGAGATAAGAAAGCCTTCTTCAGTGATCAATGTGAAGAAATAGAGGAAAACAACAGAATGGGAAAGACTAGAGATCTCTTCAAGAATATTAGATACCAAGGGAACATTTCATGCAAAGATGGGCTCAAAAAAGGACAGAAACAAAAGGACCTAACAGAAGCAGAAGATATTAAGAAGAGGTGGCAAGAAGACACAGAACTGTAGAAAAAAGATCTTCATGACCCAGATAACCATGATGATGTGATCACTAATCTAGAGCCAGACATCTTGGAATGTGAAGTCAAGTGGGCCTTAGAAAGCATCACTATGAACAAAGCTAGTGGAGGTGATGGAATTCCAGTAGAGCTGTTTCAAATCCTGAAAGATGATGCTGTGAAAGTGCTGCACTAAATATGCCAGCAAATTTGAAATACTCAGCAGTGTTCACAGGACTAGAAAAGGTCAGTTTTCATTCCAATCCCAAAGAAAGGCAATGCCAAAGAATGCTCAAACTACCATACAATTGCACTCATCTCACATGCTAGTAAAGTAATACTCAAAATTCTCCAAGCCAGGCTTCAGCAATACGTGAACCGTGAACTCCCTGTTCAACCTGGTTTTAGAAAAGGCAGAGGAACCAGAGATCAAATTGCCAACATCCCCTGGATCATGGAAAAAGCAAGAGAGTTCCAGAAAAACATCTACTTCTGCTTTATTGACTATGCCAAAGCCTTTGACTGTGTGGATCACAATAAACTGTCGAAAATTCTGAGAGAGATGGGAATACCAGACCACCTGACCTGCCTCTTGAGAAACCTATATGCAGGTCAAGAAGAAACAGTTAGAACTGGACATGGAACAACAGACTGGTTCCAAATAGGAAAAGGAGTACATCAAGGCTGTATATTGTCACCCTGCTTATTTAACTTCTATGCAGAGTACATCACGAGAAACGCTGGACTGGAAGAAATACAAGCTGGAATCAAGATTGCTGGGAGAAATATCAAAAACCTCAGATATGCAGATGACACCACCCTTATGCTACAAAATGAAGAGGAGCTAAAAAGCCTCTTGATGAAAGTAAAAGAGGAAAGTGAAAATGTTGGCTTAAAGCTCAACATTCAGAAAACGAAGATCATGCCATCTGGTCCCATCACTTCACGGGAAATAAATTGGGAAACAGTGGAAACAATGTCAGACTTTATTTTTTGGGGCTCCAGAATCACTGCAGATGGTGACTGCAACCATGAAATTAAAAGACGCTTACTCCTTGGAAGAAAAGTTATGACGAACCTAGATAGCATATTCAAAAGCAGAGACATTACTTTGAGACTAAGGTCTGTCTAGTCAAGGCTATGGTTTTTCCAGTAGTCATGTATGGATGTGAGAGTTGGACTGTGAAGAAGGCTGAGTGCTGAAGAATTGATGCCTTTGAACTGTGGTGTTGCAGAAGACTCTTGAGAGTCCCTTGGACTGCAAGGAGATCCAACCACTCCATTCTGAAGGAGATCAACCATGGGATTTCTTTGGAATGAATGATGCTAAAGCTGAAACTCCAGTACTTTGGCCACCTCATGCGAAGAGTTGACTCATTGGAAAAGACTGTGATGCTTGGATGGATTGGGGGCAGGAGGAGAAGGGGACGACAGAGGATGAGGTGGCTGGATGGTATCACGGACTCGATGGATGTGTCTGAGTGAACTCTGGGAGATGGTGATGGACAGGGAAGCCTAGCGTGCTGTGATTCATGGGGTCACAAAGAGTCGGACACGACTGAGCGACTGAACTGAACTGAACTGAACTGACATCTTACCATCTTCTCAAGGGACAGTTCTATATGACTTTCACTCTCTTCAAACCTCCAAGCACACGGAGCACTTCAATTTGGAATCTGATTGAATAAGCTTGTGAGAGATCAAGAGAGGCAGGGAACCAAGATGAAAAATATATTCCTGGATTAGATAATCAGGATGATGAATATAGGATATTCTTGAAGGATAAACTATTACGTACATAGGTAACTGGCTCATTGTATGTTTAATTGGATAAACCCAACTAACTTATAACCATAACCTTAATGAAGAAGAATCATGGATCCCTTATAGGCAAAACTGAAGAATCATATGGCTGAAGAAAAGCCAGCAAAGAGGAGAATGATACAAGAGTGGTGAGCATAAAGCAGGTACAGGAGGAGATCAGTGTGCAGAGGCTTTCTTGAATATAATTGGTATTTGTTTCCATCTAAGTGCAATGAGAAGCCAAACAGTGAAATCAATCCAAGCTTTACTTATTGAATAAATTGATAAGGATTACTGGAAAATTTAGGTTAAATGTTAAGCAGAAAACTGGAATTAAATGCAGAGATTTTAGATTTCTTCCTCTACTAAAAACATGAATTAATTTTCAGTGATCAGTCTCAGGAAGTAAAATGTAATAAATTTATGAACAGTTTTATAGTAACAAGTAATGATACACTGTAACTAAAGATTGTACCCTTGTATTTAATTATCCTTACAAATGAAGTTTATTTTAGGCTTTAAAATTCACAATGAATTATAAATCTGGTTTTCATTTCAAAAGGTTTGTTAGCATTATACATTTGTAAGATACAATTCATCATTGTATATGGGAGATTGGAAAATATTTGGGAGAATCAGGAATTTCTTCCACACTGATTTAAAAAGGCAAAAATAGAGCAAATAGCATAAAGCATTGCATAGTCATTCAATTTCTTTTCTATTAAGATTTTTCCACCATGCTTTGTTTTTTCTTAAAATGTCTTTATTTTCCCTTCATCGTTTTCTCTTATAATCTTATTGAAATATAATTCATGTGCCATAAAATTAATCCTCCTAAAGTATTTGATTCAATGTTTTTAGTATATTTTAACCAGATTATACAACCACCAATAC